>SKCR01038115.1:0-218919 GCA_019454045.1 Zanthoxylum bungeanum
CCATGCAATGTATAACAATTAAATAATGCATAAAATGACATGTGTCATGTGGGCCCCACACGTTTCCAAATGAAAGTGGGCCCACGTGCACTCACGCGTTCGGGTTCGATATTTCCGAAATATCCAACTTACGTCGCGACGTTAATTAAATCGAATTTAAATAAATAATTGCGCCTAGCGAAATTATTATTTACGTCGCTAATGAATTAATTCTAATTTGACTCGTTTGCCCGAATTAAAATCTAATTTTAATTTCGCGTCGATATCGAATTTCATTATTATATCGAATATAATAATTTTACGATTAATTCCAAATTAATCGTTCTCTCTCTTGTATAGTACTTTATCCAAGATAAAGTCTCTCCGTAATTAATCCAAGATTAATCGAGTTTGAATCATACGTCATTGGTGAATCTTCGGGAAGCGACCCAAGAGATCTCTGGATATGTTGGCAGTAAATACGGCCGTCAGATTATCCGAACACGTACGTACCAATTACTACGTTTTTACCGATTTATAAGACAAGGTTAGCCTCTAGCAAAACGCCATGCCTACCCAATTCTCCAGAAATATTCTTATTGGAATATAAGATCTATAACAGGCGTAGTATACCGTAGTATATTATATATCGAACCAGTATCGGATGATCACATGTAAGGCCTGGGGCTGGAGATGTGTCTGCCCCGTACGATACACATATCGGACATCAAGCAACCAGTCTCTTTGAATCGGATAATCCTGACCTAGTCATATTATCCCGATGGTTGCAACCATTATAGAGTACTAGTTCTGTATCCCTCGCGATCATCATCTCCATATGTCTGAAGTGATACTTCCATCTTGACATCACACCCAATACTCTACGATTCTCGATAAACCCAGAAGAGGTGTACACAGAACCCGTTAAAGCCCTGGACCACCAAAACTAAAGTTTACCGATTGTCTTAAGTACTAGCGATGCAAGACTCAGGTTAAGATCATATGCACCTACCCTGAAGCAGACTCCCATAGACACGCAGACATACTACCAATGGGATTCCGCGGGGTCTATCCAGAGCGAAGCTGTTTTCCGTACCATCGGTAAAACACAACCTCCTACCGCACTTGCATAAGTATCCTATACTTAAATATATGAGAACTATGCCGTTGTGCCCTCACAACATGCACAAGTGCAGTACTAGTCTATTCCGCATTATCGATGTCCAATCTCGATAATACTACGACTAGGGATATTTAATGATTAAACCTTTATGGATTGATACCGTCTCATATCATCACAATCCGGAACTAATCATAGGGACTCTTACCATTTGTATCAAAGTAAATAAATTACAAAACGGTAAAAGGAAATTTCATTACTACATAGTTAATTTTGTACAATAATACAATATTATTTACAAAATAGTGACGCTATGGGTCATAACTGTCTAACATAATTTGTACAACAACACCATGATATGTACAAAACAGTGACGCTATGGGTCATAATTGTCCAACACAAACATAAAATGGCTCATTGGCGTTTTAGAAGCTTTTGGCCCAATCATCATAAGAACGTTCTTGTCCCAGTTTAAATGGCCCAACAAGCCCATACTGTTGGACAAAATGACCCATAGCGTCACTATTTGCACAGATCATTGGGTTGTTGTAGCAAATTAACTATGTGACAAGGAAATTGCACTCTCATCATTTGTGATTAGATCACCACAGATATATAAATGAAGAGAGGTCCCTATGATTAGTACCTGGACTGAGAATGAATGATATGAGACAGTATCAGTCCCGAAGTTTAATCATTAAATATCCCTAGCCGTAGTATTATCGAGACTGGACATCGATAATGCGGAATAGGCTAGTATTGCACTTGTGCGCGTTTGTGAGGGCACAACGGCATAGTTCTCATATATATAAGTATTGGATACTTATGCAAGTGCGATAGGAGGTCGTGTTTCACCGACGGTACGGGAAACAGCTTCGCTCTGGATAGACCCCTCGGAATCCCATTGGTATTATGACTATGTGTCTATGGGAGGCCGAAATCAAGGTAGGTGTGTATGGTCTTAACCTGAGACTTACATCGCTAATACTTACGATAATCGATAAACTTTGGTCTTGGTGGTAGGGGACTTTAAACGGGTTCTGAGTACACCACTTCTGGGTTTATCAGAGAGTCGTAGAGTATTGGGTGTGATGTCAAGATGGAAGTATCACTTCAGTCATATGGAGATGATGTCACGCAGGATACGGTATTAGTGCTCTTAAGTGCTGGCGGCCATCGGGATATTATGACAAGGTCATGATATATCCGATTATAGAGACTAGTTACCAGACATCCGACATGTGCTTCGGACGGGGCAGACACTTATCCAGCCCCAGCCCTAGCACGTGACTATCCGATACTGGGCCGATATACACAATACATTAGTATACTACGCTTGATACAGATCTTAATATTCTTAAATGGATATGTCCGGAGAATTGGGTAGACTTGGTGCTTTGCTAGGAGTCGACCTTGTCTTGTAAATCGGTAGAACGTAGTGCTTGGTACGTACGTGATTCGGATACTCCGACGACCGTATTTACTGCCAGATTATCCGGGGATCTCATGGGTCGCTTCCCGATAATCCACCGATGACGCACAACTCGCACTCTTAAATAATCTGGGATTATAATAGAAGAGAGAGAAAATTAATCTAGGATTAATAACGGAGATGTTTTATCCGGGATAAAATGTCGTCTAAAGAGAGAGAACGATTAATTCGGAATTAATCGATATATTAATATATTCGATATATTAGACGAAATTAGATTTCGACGCGGAATTAAAATCAGATTTTAATTCGGGTAAACGAGTTAATTTAGAATTAATTCGTTAGCGACGTAAATAATAATTTCGCTAGGCGCAATTATTTATTTAAATTCGATTGAATTAACGTCGCGAAGTAAGCTCGGTATTTCGGAAATATCGAACCCGAACGCGTGAGTGCACGTGGGCCCACTTTCATTTGGAAACGTGTGGGGCCCACATGACACATGTCATTCTAATGCTTTGCATGTAGATTGTGTACATTGCACTCAATGTCATTGCATGTAGATAGTGTACAATGCACTCAATGTTATTGCATGGAAATTGAGTGTTTTACACTCTAAGCCATTGCATGTTTTGTGTCATAATTTTAATATTAATTTAATAAAAATTATGGCATAAATATAAATTGATTTGGTGGTAAATCATTTTAACAACTTAATACACAATTTTATCTCTCTCAAATTCTCTCTCCTCTCACGGCAATGGTGCCATTTCTTCACTGGTTTTGAACCAGTTGGGCGTGAATAAGGGAAGCAAGAGTGGTTTCTCATGGTGAGAAATCAAGTGCTAGCACACTTTCAAGTTTTGCGAAGGTGGTAGGGAGGTTCACCCATGAGGCGGGACTCATCCGATGGAGTTTGGAGCTTCGTTTTGAGACCCGAAACTGCCAAGACAGTGAGCATGGACTGGTTGCAGTAAGCTTACCAAGGCAGTGCGTTTTGGGCATGATTCGTCTTCAAATCGACATAACCGATCAATGTAAGTATTCCGCTATCTTCGTTGGTGTATTCACGCATTATTTCATGTCTTGATTTGATCTTGGGACCTTAGAATTAACCAACAATGGCATCATGAGCTAATGTTGCAAGCATGAATTTGTAGGGTTTAAAATTGGGTAATGTGATTTGAGCATGATTTGAATAAATTGCTTGTTTGAGTATGCTTATAACATGTTTAAATTCATTTTGGTTGGACTAATTTGATGAAAAATGATTTGGAATTATTTTCCCCAAAATTAACACCTTGGCCGAATGTTAATGATTTTTGGGATCTTGGATTTTTCATTATTAATTCATTGGATGAGTTGTAATGGAGTAGGATGATGTTAATTTAGATTGAATTGGATTTAATTTTAAATTGAACAAAAACCCTAAATTCTATATGTGGCCGAATGGTGCCTTGCCCTAATGTCTTGGTGTTTTTGGTTTTGTGACATTGGATGTGTATGAAATCAAATCGGATGTTGATTTGATGTCGATTGTAGGTTCGATTAGATCGAAACCGAATCGGACACAAAATCACCTTCCTTGGCCGAGAGCATTGAAGCATGTTTATGGGTTTGATTTTTCATTATGTGTGTTTGACATGTAATAATGAATTAAGTATGATTAATTGGACTAATTTAGTGTTTTGGAAATGTTGATTTACTTGATTAATCATAAATGCACTTTTGGTAATTAAATTGTGAAAATTGGATTTTTGGATTTAATTAATTGGGCCTAATTTTGGAAATTAGAATTTAAAGTTGTAATTGGGCCTATTGGGCTTGATTTATCAAGTTTGGTTTAGGCCAAGTGGATTGGATCCAATTGGGCCCAAAACCTTAACCATAAAGCCCAATTGCGACTAATGAACCTTTAAAGTTCAATTGGGCCTAATGGGCCAAGATTGATTTATGGGCTTATGGGGTAAATCCCGGATTGGACTTTGGTTATCGGTTTGACCCGAGTTGACCAAAAGTCCACGCCTTAAGAAATCAATCAAAAGCCCATTGGACTTTAATTGAATTGACGTTGGACGTTATTCGGACTTTGAGTCCCGACGCGATTGAATTTGGAATTTAAATCGTAAAAGGTTTATCGGGACGCGATTGAATTTGGAATTTAAATCGTAAAAGGTTTATTAATATAAAGTGCAATATTAATTTAGAATTGAATAATGAATTAGTATTAAATACATGTTAAATTGGATTTAATTATGTAGTTTAATTTAATTCATGAATTCGTACTTTAAGTACTTATTCGCAAAAACGAGTTTGACTCGAACAAAATCAAATCGTTGTTGAACATTGGATGATCACTTAATTATCAGATTAATTAATTTGTGTTTGGCCAAAGCCAAGGCCTAAATGATTCAGAGGATATGGTTAGGAAAATGTATTGGATACATTGACATTATACATATGTTTCGGACTTGGATGTCCACCTAACCGGATCTAGGAATTGGATGAGATCCAATTGATCTGTGAGATCTACCTAGTTAATAGCATACAGCTTTTTATTGGCCAAAGTCAGGGTTGTGTGTTATTTAATAGGATCCTAGCCCACTAGGAAACGCGGTTTCCCGAGTACTCCACAGAGGGTTAGAGACTCGACGAAAAATAGTGGGAGGCAAGTATTGAATTTGCAATATTCGTTCGAATACTCGCTAAACACGCTCATTTACATTTTACTCGTCGTATTAATCAAAAGTATTAGTTGGACTAATATTTTATGTTGTTTTAAATTATTTATATAGTTGCCTATATATAGTTGGACTCTAAAACTCATTCAATATATAGTTGATTTTATAATTGGATTATAGTAATCAATATAATTGAATTAAATGATAGTTGATTTTATAATGGGATTATAGTAATCAATGTTAAAATTATAGTTGATTTTATAATTGGATTATAGTAATCAATATAATTGAATTAAATGATAGTTGATTTTATAATGGGATTATAGTAATCAATATTAAAATTATAGTTGATTAAATAATTGGATTATTGTAATCATTATAATAAATAGTACCTTAATAATTTGATTAAATAGTTGGACTATTAAAATCAAGTAAAGAGTTGAAAAGGTTGAATATTTAAAATATATAATCCTTGGATTAAATGTTTTAAATGATTTAATTTTCAATTGGGAATTAATAATAGGTTAATTTATTTGATAAAATAACTTATTATTACTAAGCCCATAATTAAGCAAATAGTAGAGCATAAAGTCTTTGGAAGATTTATGTGATGATGACTTTAGTGCTTAATTAATATACTTACAGTAAATCTATCTTTAGATTTAAAAAGTATTAAAATTGCAATTAATAATTCTTGGAGAATTAATTGACTATTCTAGTGGAGAAAAGTCAAAGTTTGCAATTAGGGCATGTAGCACAAGGTGCACATCGTTTCGATATTCCGAAACCCAAGGCTTGGCCAAAGGTTTGTGAAATATTGAAAAGGATAATTGACATATCTCAAAGTGACTACCATTTGGATATGGAAGACACGAAGGAATTAAAGAAAGGGCGAGGCTCTAACTTTAAAAATATTTGTCAAAGTTATGTTCACAACTAGTATTAAAATTAGATTTTAAATACTTAGTGTGGTACATAAAATATATGTATTGACGTTCAGAATCCGCTGTGAGCTGGATACTGGCTTCAAGCCGAGATTTCTCTGCAAATCGGAAAACGGGACGAAAAACGCTGTTTCGACCGTAGATACCTAAGTTTAGGAACTACCCTTTGGGTATGTACTTAAATTAGGAAATGTTATAATGTAACTAGTTTGACTAGAGACATTATCTCTATATCAGTGTTTAATCCGATGCGGATAAAACCTTTATATTCTAGAACACTAAAGTGTTTATTATATAAAGATGATACTGAGATAAATACATTGGATGTAAATAACAGAATTTATATTTTGAATATAATAAAATCTCAAAAACATATAAAAATGACAAATAAATAGCTCAAATTGATTTGATCAATAGAGACTTATTTGTGGCATTGTTGTCTGGGACACAATTAAACAAGACTCGTATATCCACACTTTTGAAGAGTGGGTACTAGGACTGATTTGACTATTCAAATAAGGTCTACGAATCTAGTTTACTAGGTTAAATACCTAAAATACTATTTACTTGGTAATAGTAAAAGGGCCACCGATCTGTTAGCCCTATTCATGGTGAAGTAAGTGGGCCCATATCTAGCTAGGCTAGATGTGAACATGAATATTCGTGACCTTAACGGATGTGACATCACGTTATGGTTATGTGTTTCTTTTGAAGAACACAGATCGGAAACTTTAAGAGTTTCGACACGAAGTAGACAAACAGATCGGCTATAGTATTATTCCGCCACGGTAAGACCGATATGGAAAATACTTAAGCAGTAAGTTTCATATATAAATTAAAGAGTACGGTATTCTTTCATATGAAGACTCCTCCCGAGAACGTTAGTTAGATGGTGTGTCCGAACCAAAAACCGAATTTTTGTTGGACATGATAAGGTTTATCACGAGTCGCTCTGAGCTATAATTTCCTTCAACAAGATATGTATTAACAGTGCAAAACTTATTTAGAATAAGGTTCCATATAAATCTGTTTGACAGATATAATATAGGATATGAACAGGGAAGAAACGAGGTTTCTCATTCCTGATAATTTGGGTATGCCAGGCATGACGTTTGGATGATACCAAACTAAAGGACCCAAATTGGATTAGTGCCAATATAGGTTATCCTAAGGGAAACCATAAGTATAGTACTTATAAATCCCACATGAGAACAATGTGATTGTTGCTCACCATGCGGTTTTCCTGAGAGGAATACCGATATGCAGTGGTCAGTGGGAGGATAGTGATACTCGATGAAAATCGGAGTAATACTATTCAAAGCACGAAGTCCTTAATGGAACACAAATAGTTCATCAATGATGAATCTATACCATTAATCTTCACATACACAAGAAACCGCGTAGATCAGAGAGAGTCAGAAAAACAACCTGGGGTATGGGTTTCTGATCTCACCTCATAAAGATTTTAATCTTTTAAGGTACACCAACTGATTACGTATGAGGAAGTGATACGAGGTATCGACTCCCTAATATGGCAAAGTGCCATGAAACCGAAATGGATTCCATGTATAACAACTATTTTGGATACTAGTTGTTGTACCACAAGGCATTTTGCCTATGGTACATTAAACGTCTTCAAGGAAGACATACATGGAAGGCAACATACCAACGTACAAAGCAGGGCTTTTGACGGAAAGGTATCATTATCAACATTATGTTAATAACGGTTCAACCTTTTACCTGTTGCCATGGTAAGTCCATTTTGAAGATGCTTGTTGATAACTGTATATTTCATTTATGGAATATGTCAGTTACAGATCAAAATCGCTTTCTTGAAAAGGAAACCTTTTGGAGGATGCTTTCAACATCCTGACGATTTTGTATAACCGACAAACAAGGTTTGCGGGTTATTCGATCCATGTTTGGATTGATGCAAGCATAAGGTTCTTGGAACTGTTATTTTGAAATAATCATAATGGTTTATGATTTGATTCAAAACTAGATAATTCTTGTGTATATAAGGAGGTTAGTGGGAGAGCGCACTGACAGTGAAATTCCCATAAAGAAATTGGTGAAAGCTTGGCTTTCAATAGAAATTCTCCGTAGAATTCTGGGGAGTAACAACCTTTATTCAAGGAATAAAGATCTACTGGGATAGATTTGGAGTTTGTTAAGACTCTCTGGGAAATTGTACAATTAAAATGTACTTGTATTGGTGTCTCATACGCTTCTAGCATATGGAGTCACAATCGGGTCAATCCAAGTGATAGTCACTGGATTGAAGATTAAGAACATCTGGTAGTATCTGAGAGAACTAAAGATGTTGTCTTAAACTATGGAGATGGAGAACTTGAAGTGACTGGGATCACTACTGCAAGTTTCCAAACAATTAAAATACTACGGTACTATAAAGTTTGAATAACCGGGACAGTGAGCTGGAAATCTTCCGAGCAAGATAACTGTTGCCGAATTAACAACAAAAGCGGATTATTGCTGCAGCTGAGGCAGCAATAGAAGCTATTTGGATCGATAATAAATCTAATTAGATTAGATATGGTTCTGTTAGCAGCTGAGCTAGGCGTCATCACAGGCTAAAGAATTAAAGGTCTCATCGACCATCCAGATATATACTTCTATATCATCTGATTCGTTCGGATCATACATCGTGGCGATGTGATGATCGTGTAAATCGCGTCAGACGATAATTAAGCAAATCCGCTGACGAAAACCTTTCCTCAGCAATTTGAGCGAACCGTACATAGTTCAGGTGTGGACACTTGAGTGACTGGCTATGTGCCAAGTGGGAGATTGTTGGACAAAATGACCCATAGCGTCACTATTTGCACAGATCATTGTGTTGTTGTAGCAAATTAACTATGTGACAAGGAAATTGCACTCTCATCATTTGTGATTAGATCACCACAGATATATAAATGAAGAGAGGTCCCTATGATTAGTACCTGGACTGAGAATGATATGAGACAGTATCAGTCCCCGAAGGTTTAATCATTAAATATCCCTAGCCGTAGTATTATCGAGACTGGACATCGATAATGCGGAATAGGCTAGTATTGCACTTGTGCGCGTTTGTGAGGGCACAACGGCATAGTTCTCATATATATAAGTATTGGATACTTATGCAAGTGCGATAGGAGGTCGTGTTTCACCGACGGTACGGGAAACAGCTTCGCTCTGGATAGACCCCTCGGAATCCCATTGGTATTATGACTATGTGTCTATGGGAGGCCGAAATCAAGTTAGGTGTGTATGGTCTTAACCTGATACTTACATCGCTAATACATATGATAATCGATAAACTTTGGTCTTGGTGGTAGGGGACTTTAAACGGGTTCTGAGTACACCACTTCTGGGTTTATCAGAGAGTCGTAGAGTATTGGGTGTGATGTCAAGATGGAAGTATCACTTCAGTCATATTGGAGATGATGTCACGCAGGATACGGTATTAGTGCTCTTAAGTGCTGGCCGGCCATCGGGATATTATGACAAGGTCATGTATATCCGATTATAGAGACTAGTTACCAGACATCCGACATGTGCTTCGGACGGGGCAGACACTTATCCAGCCCCAGCCCTAGCACGTGACTATCCGATACTGGGCCGATATACAATACATTAGTATACTACGCTTGATACAGATCTTAATATTCTTAAATGGATATGTCCGGAGAATTGGGTAGACTTGGTGCTTTGCTAGGAGTCGACCTTGTCTTGTAAATCGGTAGAACGTAGTACTTGGTACGTACGTGATTCAGATACTCCGACGACCGTATTTACTGCCAGATTATCCGGGGATCTCATGGGTCGCTTCCCGATAATCCACCGATGACGCACAACTCGCACTCTTAAATAATCTGGGATTATAATAGAAGAGAGAGAAAATTAATCTAGGATTAATAACGGAGATGTTTTATCCGGGATAAAATGTCGTCTAAAGAGAGAGAACGATTAATTCGGAATTAATCGATATATTAATATATTCGATATATTAGACGAAATTAGATTTCGACGCGGAATTAAAATCAGATTTTAATTCGGGTAAACGAGTTAATTTAGAATTAATTCGTTAGCGACGTAAATAATAATTTCGCTAGGCGCAATTATTTATTTAAATTCGATTGAATTAACGTCGCGAAGTAAGCTCGGTATTTCGGAAATATCGAACCCGAACGCGTGAGTGCACGTGGGCCCACTTTCATTTGGAAACGTGTGGGGCCCACATGACACATGTCATTCTAATGCTTTGCATGTAGATTGTGTACATTGCACTCAATGTCATTGCATGTAGATAGTGTACAATGCACTCAATGTTATTGCATGGAAATTGAGTGTTTTACACTCTAAGCCATTGCATGTTTTGTGTCATAATTTTATTATTAATTTAATGAAAATTATGGCATAAATATAAATTGATTTTTGGTAAATCATTTTAACAACTTAATACACAATTTTATCTCTCTCAAATTCTCTCTTCCTCTCACGGCAATGGTGGCCATTTCTTCACTGGTTTTGAACCAGTTTGGGCGTGAATAAGGGAAGCAAGAGTGGTTTCTCATGGTGAGAAATCAAGTGCTAGCACACTTTCAAGTTTTGCGAAGGTGGTAGGGAGGTTCACCCATGAGGCGGGACTCATCCGATGGAGTTTGGAGCTTCGTTTTGAGACCCGAAACTGCCAAGACAGTGAGCATGGACTGGTTGCAGTAAGCTTACCAAGGCAGTGCGTTTTGGGCATGATTTTCTTCAAATCGACATAACCGATCAATGTAAGTATTCCGCTATCTTCGTTGGTGTATTCACGCATTATTTCATGTCTTGATTTGATCTTGGGACCTTAGAATTAACCAACACATACCTCATGACAGAAGGTTCGAATGGATCCAAACGACCATGTTCCCAAACACAAGCACAAGTAAATAATTCTTATTAGTTCTACGACTAAGGTTCACATGCGGGTTTACGGGGGTGTGGACAAAGGCTCTCGCTGACGAAGGATTACCCACAACTAGGTCTCCCCACTCAAGGGTCCGAGCGACCAAGGGAGCGCACCCTTTTTATACACTAAGGTACGTGCCAATGAGCTATGGTGTGTGACTGACTGTCAAATGGATTTCCCATTGTAGATTCCCCAGAGGGAGGGTGGAACAAGGCTCTCTAAAGTACCCAAGCCTCTTAGGCTCTTATCGTTTGGTGTCAGGAATAAACAACGATTCCTCCAAATTAGTCCATCACAGTAGGCTACGAGTAGATGATTATCTAGGTGCCTTCACATATTTTCCTTATAGAAAGGTAGTGAGTGAAGGAAGACACCAAACCATTACCTAGTCTTAAAAGTGTCTTTGATTAAACCCCTTTCAACCCACTATAGGAACGGTTAACTTAAAGCACAAATCATAATATTACAAGACATTATTTCGGGGCCGATTCTCTATCCCCAGTGGAGTCGCCAGACTGTGGGAACACATAAACTGGGCGACACATGCTGTTCCGGGCTTGCTGCCCGGTTGGGAGTACGGAGTAGCCCGTAGGGGACTAAACCGGAGAATAATGGAGTCACCACCCGGTGTGAACCGGAACAAAGATTTAAGGCCGCACTCACCCATCGCAAGGGAAGACCTCAAACCATTGGGTTCGAAATGGTCCCATACTTATGCCACTTGTAATGAAATGATTTATGCAATAATTTAATTGAATCTACGCAACATATTTCCAAGAGTATTCTACTTTTAAGTTCACATGCATGGAAGTAATCATCATAACGGCAAACATGCAATGGCACACCGCAATCTCATGAACATACTTCGATCATATAATGCGGAAAACAAAGAACAACCTAAACATAATGCAAATTTCAAACGCAAAATAAATGCCTAATCATGCTTGAAAATGAACAACTAAATAGGCTAAATCATGCTTGAATACCATCTCATGAACACATCAAATAGATAAATGCAGGAATACATATAGTATGATTGATTACATGATACAAGAGAAATCACCTAAGAAATAATTATGCATGACATGTGATGAAAAAGACTCAGTTATAAGGTCAAATTTTACTATTCAACTTATATGTTTTTTTTTTGGGTTATGTGTTAGGGATATGCCCTATACCTAACTTGTGGATGGGCTATATGTACATGTATTTTTAATATTTTCATTAATTAATAAAATGAAAATCTTTATTATACGTGTCTTACATAACTTATATGAATCATCAAACACTGTAATAAAGCCCTTAGAGTAATAAGATGATGGCTTCCACGCCTTATGAAAATCATTACTCTCAAACGTTCATAGTCATAGTTTTGTGAATAATCTAGGCGTTCACAAAGCGGAGAGACTAGCATGATGATATGATCCGCCCTTAAGTAGGGTAGCCGATCTCATATGCTACTAGCGGAGATCCGTCTGCTTGGTGTATCACATGGATGCATGAGTTGCTCGTTGTGGGAACACAGAAACTGGGCGACGCATGTTGTTCCGGGCTCGCAGCCCGGTTAGGAGTACGGAGTAGCCTGTGGGGGACTAAATTGGAGAATAATGGAGTCGCCACCCGGTGTGAACCAGGACAAAGATTTAAGGCCGTACTCACCCCTCACAAGGGAAGACCTCAAACCATTGGGTTCGGAATGGTCCCTTACTTATGCCACTTGTAATGAAATGATTTGTGCAATAATTTAATCGAATCTAGGCTAAATCATGCTTGAATACCATCTCATAAACACATCAGATAGATAAATGCATAAATACAAATAGTATGATTGATTACATGATACAAGAGAAATCACCTAAGAAACAATTATGCATGACATGCGATGAAAATGACTCAGTTCAGTGTATGCGCGTTCGTGTAGCGTTCGAAAACGAGTTCGAACAGTAAATAAAAGGTTCTCGTTCGTGTGGCGTTTGATAACGCGTTCGAACGGGACCAGACCTAATGAAACAAATGCATGCGCGTTCGAGTAGCGTTCGTAAATATGTTCGAATGGTAAACAGAAGGTTCGCGTTCGACTAGCGTTCATAAATGCATTCGAATGAACTGAGACAGAAAACATATGTTCGTGTGTCGTTATGAAACGCGTTCGAACGGGGTTACAGCAGTGACCTCCAAAATGCAGTGAACAACATGACACCTATGTGAACGGATGAATAGATAACACCTAATAAATGATACGGGCTAAAAGGCGCGGCAAAGCATCGTGGTAAAGGATTTTAACCCCTCGACATGAAGGACCTTTAATCTAACTTACTAAGCCCATGCGCTAAAATCATAATGCGTAGAAACTAAAGACAACGATATATGACTTCGTATGCTCGGTTGAACATATCTCACATCCAACCAAACATACTTTGTCCGGCACGACAAAGTATTGGCGTAAAGGTAGCCTTTTGGCATTTTCTTCCCTCGAATGGAAAACCTTTAGACCGATATGCTAAGCCAATGCGCATCACATCATCAACACACAAACAAACAACATACAGAAAGTAAAATGGTGAAATATAAGATGCGGATAATAAACAATAAAGATAAAATAAATGGAGATATGTGTCGTTTACTCAAGTGGTACGTGGAGTTGTATCCCAAGTACAGACCGCACTACCGTCCATTCGGATTCGGCTACAGAATTTAGGTCTGGGTTTCCATCCTATATACCAAAGAGACGACACATTTTCCCTTTCATTCGAAGGCCACAACATGCATCCATAAACGACTCTCATGCGAATAAAACAATTAAAGAAACGAATGACAATAAATAGAAAAAGTTCCCTCAGGTCTAACCTTTTTTGCTGCTATTTTTACTGTATTTCACCGCTCTTTTGGTAACGTTTATTGGTCACTGTTTCAAGTATTTTAGGCCACTGTTTTAGGGTTTTTGGGGCTGCTGTTTTGGTGATGTTAAGGGCTGCTAGTTAGGGGTGAATTTCGGTAGTTTGGGGGGTGTTCCAGGGGCGGTTTTTTCGGTCAAACAGTGAATGTTTTAATTAGTGATTTTTGGTAATACAGTGGATGTTTTAGGGGCTGTGATTTTCGGTTATGGAGGGAATATGAGGAGAGGGCTGTTGGGGGTGTGCAGTGGAGGGTAATGTAGGGGTTCAAAGGCTTTGAATATGCGGCAAAGGGGGTGCTTGGGAGAGTGCTTGGGCATGAATCTCTTGTGAGTATTGTGTATATCTGCTATCCCATGGGATGGGTTGGAATTGGGTTTCTTTATAGACAAAGGCTAGGGCTTCTCATTGTTTGAAAATGAAGGAATCAATTAGTGTCTTACAAGGAAAGCAAAAGATTGATTGGAGACAAGATTTGGTTTAATTAGGAAGTTAATATATTAAATTTGTTTGGTTTAGGCATGATATTTGTTTTATTAGGAAGGGATATATTTGATTGATTTTAATTAGGCATGATTTTATTTTAAATTGGTATATGATTTTTAGATTTTATTTAATTTTGTCATGTGTTAAATATGTATTTTATTAATTGGATATGTTTTATGGGCTTTGGTGGGCTAATTGGGCTTGGATGTGAGGCTAGCAACAAAACAAAAAATACC
Source organism: Zanthoxylum bungeanum (assembly GCA_019454045.1). NCBI lineage: Eukaryota > Viridiplantae > Streptophyta > Magnoliopsida > Sapindales > Rutaceae > Zanthoxylum > Zanthoxylum bungeanum. The sequence goes on from SKCR01038115.1 coordinate 14,724, forward strand.
GACACCGTTCAAACGCCGATTCGAACGCTAAACGAACGCCCACAATCTGCTTGACGTTCGAACGTGGTCACGAACACAGTACGAACGAAAACAGTTAACTTATGAAATGAATCTGATGACATACTTATTCTGATTTTCCCCTTCCGACGTCCGTTTCCCGCGACTTCCGTGACTTAAAAGGTAGTGCCTCTAAATGAGACTCATCATACGGACTTATATGCAAAAATGCAGTGCCTACAGTCGCCCCCACTTTGATGGGACTTGTGTAATGTGTAACAGTGACAATCCTATCAAAGTTATGCAATGCATTTTCACTTACTTGGCTCGCCAGCTGCCACTTGACTTCCCTGTTGTGCTGAGATACTTTGACCTTTGGGCTTTGTTCCCGAATTGCGTTGGGAGAGAGCTTTATTCCCCTGGGCTTTATTCTCGAGCTGTTTTGAAAGTGGGCTTTATTTCTCTAGGCTTTGTTCCCGAACTGTGTAGAGATATGGCTTTATTCCCATGGGCCTTGTTCCCAAACTTCTTTGAAAGTGGGCTTTATTCCCCTAGGCTTTGTTCCCGAACTGTGTAGAGATATGGCTTTTTTCCACTGGGCCTTGTTCCCGAACTGCTTTGAAAGTGGGCTTTATTCCCGAGCTGTGTTAAGATAGGACTTTATTCCTCTGGGCCTTGTTCCCGAACTACGTCAAGATAGAGCTTTATTCCCTTGGGACTTGTTCCCGAACTGTGTTAATAGCTTTATTCCCTTGGGCCTTGTTCCCGAACAGTGTTAAGATATAGCTTTATTCCCCTGGGCCTTGTTCCTGAACTACTGAAAGTGGGCTATATCCCCGATCTGAGCTGACTGTGGGCTTTATTCCCAGACTGTGGGCTTTTTTCATGAATTGTACTGAATGTGGGCTTTATTCTCGAACTGTACTGAATATGGGCTTTATTCCCGAACTGTACTGAATGTGGGCTTTATTCCCGAACTGTGCTGACTGTGGGCTTTGTTCCTGAATTGTACTAAATGTGGGCTTTATTCCCGAACTGTGCTGAATATGGGCTTTATTCCCGAACTGTACTGAATGTGGGCTTTATTCTTGAACTGTGCTGACTGTGGGCTTTGTTCCTGAATTGTAATGAATGCGGGCTTTATTCCTGAACTGTGCTGAATGTGGGCTATATTCATGAACTGTACTGAATGTGGGCTTTATTCCCGAACTGTGCTGAATGTGGGCTTTATTCCCGATCTGTACTGAACGTGGGCTTTATTCCCGAACTGTGCTGAATGTGGGCTTTATTCCCGAACTATACTGAATGTGGGTTTTATCTTGAACTGTACTGAATGTGGGCCTTATTCCAAACTGTATTGAATGTGGGTTTTATTCCCCTGGGCCTTATTCCCAAAACTGAAACTGATGTGGGCATCGGCCTTGGACTAATCCCAAAACTGAAACTGATGTGGCCTCGACCCTGAGACTCATCCCAAAACTGAAACTGATGTGGGCTTGGACCTTGGGACTCATCCCCAAATTGATACTGATATGCGGGCCTCGACCCCAAACTGATGCGGATATGGGTCTCGCCCCCAAGCTGATACTGATGTGGGCCTCGGCCCTGAACTGGTACTGAGGTGGGCCTCGCCTCCAGACCGATACTGATATGGGCCTCAACCCTGGGACTCGTCCCCAAACCGCTGATGTCTTATTGATGCTTCTGATTGGCTTTCATTTGCCGCTTTCTCTATTTCTTCTTCAAAACCTGTGAATATAAAACACAAAACACAAAAAGGAATCCAAAATGTGTTACGTGTATGCATGCATGCGTGAATGAGTTTCCCTTCCTGTTGGGTTAGGTCTTCCGCCAATCCCTTAATGACCATTCTTCTCTCCCTTAGGGAAAGTACTGTTTCAATCCATCCACATTGATCGGCTCGGTGAACTCATTTCCTTCCAAGTCTAACAGTCTCACTGCCCCATTTCCCAATTTCTGAATGGCTATCTTATCTTTTCTGCTTGCTTATTCCGAGGACTCCCTGTGTTCTAAACATCGCTGAGTATCATAGTGTCGGGGTTGAATGCTTTTGTCAAAAATACTCATGTTACGAGTTGAAAAGACGAGACTCAGGCAAGTAAACGGAATGAACGCCTTATTATCATTAAGAAAAGGTTCGAATAAGTAGACAAAATCAATGTCTTTATTAAAAATGTAGGATCAAATAAGCTAGGGAGGACAACTTCATCATTCGCAGCATTGCCTTCTTCCTTGACCTATGGTCTTTACTACTGTTATCTTTTATCTCAATGCAAGAAGCCTGGTGGTTGAGAGTTTGGAGGACAAAGGTTTTGGGTAGGCCGGAGTTGATCATGTAGGTTGGTGGTGGAATGGAGTGGTAATTAGGCAAGAGATTTATGTATGTGTTAGGTTGTTCTTTTTCTGGATTGGGTATTTTATGGGAGTCAATGAGGTTTTGGACCTCATGCCTAAGGCGGGTACAGTTGTCGGTTTCATGGCCTTTTTCTTGATGGAAGTAACAATATTGGTTTAGGTTGAGGTACGGTGGCACATGGTTCGGAAATCGCCTAGGTTCCAAAGGTTTTAGAAGTCCTTGCATTTTCGGCTTTTCAAACACCTTTGATAAAGGTCTACCAAGATTTGAGAATCGCCTGTTCTTGACGGTAGCAACCTCGGCAGTAGCGGGCTTAGTCTCATAAGGCCCCCCAAAATTTCTTCTATTCTGGCCATAAAACTTTCTGTTTTAGCCTCCTCTTCTTCAATATCCATAACAATCTCTCTCAACTGTCGAAAATCAATAATCATTGAAGTCATCCTCCTCAACTTGCCATAGAGCGAGGGCTTAGTGCCCTTGATGATCATTTTAATCTGGTCCTTCTCAGAGGGCCGAGTCTGCATTTTCAGAAGCTGGCTTCTCCAGCGGTCTACATACTCCTTGAAGCTTTCTTCCGGCTTTTGCTTAGTGTTCTCCAAATCACGGAGTGACAAATCAATTTCAAAACTGTAACATATTGCTTTAGAAAAGCATCTGCCAACTCCCTCCAATATTCTTTAACCTTTTTCTCAAGTTTGTGATACCACACTACAGGTGCCCCATCGAGTGACATCCCAAACATCTTTTGGACTTGGCTCTGTGACAGGCCCACTGAACTCATCACCGAGACATATTGCCGCAGATGGACCCTCGGGTCCCCATTCCCATTGAACTTGGCCATATTAGGCATCTTGAACTGAGCTGGCAACTGTTCTTTGAAGGTCATTGCCTAATAATCTAACAACTCTTCATGTATACCTCTCATTTTGCTGGTAACTGTTTCAACCTGATCCCGAAACTTCTGAAATTCTACCTGAGACCCAATCACTCTGCCTGTTGCATACTCTACCATGTCATCATCAAAAGCGGGGATATCATCCCCAACCCATTCAGAGTCTCCTCACGCCTCACATTCTCAGAATTTCCCCCAGCACGGGGCACAACCATATTTTCCATGACAGTAGTCAAGGCTTGCAACTGTTCGGTAATCTTCGCGAAACCATTCTCCAGTTGGTCCATGCGAGATATCTCATTATCGGAAGTACTCATATCTGTTACCGGTCTTTTAGTGAGTCTTCCCTCTTCCCTAACCCAACGGGACTCTATGATATTTTTTAGACATAGATGGTGTTAACAGGATATATGTATGCATGAGATTAATGAGATGCATGCGATACAAGGAATATATCAACTCATTAAAAGTTTCACACAAATCGGCCCATCATCATTATAGAAGCTTTTGGGCTAACTGTCATAGGAGTGAACTCGTCTCAGTTTAAATGGCCCAACAAGTTCACATCTCATGACAAGAAGTCCAACCGTATCCAAATGATAATATTCCTAAACACAAACATATAATGGCCCATTGGCGTTTTAGAAGCTTTTGGCCCAATCATCATAAGATACGTTCTTGTCCCAGTTTAAATGGCCCAACAAGCCCACACCTCATGACAAAACGTCCGAATGGATCCAAACGACCATGTTCCCAAACACAAGCACAAGCAAATAATTCTTATTAGTTCTACGACTAAGGTTCACATGCGGGTTTACGGGGGTATGGACAAAGGCTCTCGCTGACGAAGGATTACCCACAACTAGGTCTCCCCACTCAAAGGCCCGAGCGACCAAGTGAGCGCACCTTTTTATACACTAAGGTACGTGCCAACGAGCTATGGTGTGTGACTGACAATCAAATGGATTTCCCGTTGTAGATTCCCCAGAGGGAGGGTGGAGCGAGGCTCTCTTAAGTACCCAAGCCTCTTAGGCTCTTATCGTTTGGTGTTAGGAATAAACAACGAGTCCTCCAAATTAGTCCATCACAGTAGGCTACGAGTAGATGATTATCTAGGTGCCTTCACAGCTGTTCCTTATAGAAAGGTAGTGAGTGAAGGAAGGCACCAAACCATTACCTAGTCTTAAAAGTGCCTTTGATTAAACCCCTTTCAACCCACTATAGGAACGGTTAACTTAAAACACAAATCATAATATTACAAGACATTATTTCGGGGCCGATTCTCTATCCACAGTGGAGTCGCCAGACTGTGGGAACACAGAACTTGGAGACGCATGCTGTTCCGGGCTCACGGCCCGGTTGGGAGTACGGAGTAGCCCACAGGGGACTAAACCGGAGAATAATAGAGTCGCCACCCGGTGTGAACCGGGACAAAGATTTAAGGCGGCACTCACCCCTCACAAGGGAATACCTCAAACTGTTGGGTTCGGAATGGTCCCTTACTTATGGCACTTGTAATGAAATGATTTATGCAATAATTTAATCGAATCTACGCAACATATTTCCAAGAGTATTCTACTTTTAAGTTCACATGCATGAAAGCAATCATCATAACGGCAAACATGCAATGGTACACGGCAATCTCATGAACATACTTCGATCATATAATGCGGGAAAACAAAGAACAACCTAAACATAATGCAAAATTTCAAACGCAAAATAAATGCCTAATCATGCTTGAAAATGAACAACTAAATAGACTAAATCATGCTTGAATACCATCTCATAAACACATCAAATAGATTAAATGCAGGAATACAAATAGTATTATTGATTACATGATACAAGAGAAATCACCTAAGAAATAATTATGCATGAATGTATGAAAAAGACTCAGTTCAGTGTATGCTTCGTGGTGGGGGTTCGTTGGTAGCGTTTGAAACACGCGTTCGGAACAGAAACAGAAGGTTCTCGTTCATGTGGCGTTTGATAACACATTCGAATGAGACCACACTTGATGAAACAAATGCCATACACATTCGCGTAGCATTCGTAAACGTGTTCGAACGGTAAACAGAAGGTTCGCGTTCGAGTAGCATTCGTAAACGCGTTCGAATGAACTGAGACAGAAAATATGTGTTCGTGCGGCATTCTGAAACACGTTTGAACGAGGTTATAGTAGTGACCTCCAAAATGTAGTGAACAACATGACACCTACGTGAACGGATGAATAGATAACACCTAATAAATTATCGGGGCTAAAAGGCGCGGCAAACCATCGTGTTAAAGGATTTTAACCCCCTCGACATGGAGGACCTTTATCCAACTTACTAAGCCCATGCGCTTAAATCATAATGCGTAGAAAGTAAAGACAACGGTATAAGACTTCGTATGCTCGGTTTGAAACATATCTCACATTTCCAAACCCAAACATACTTTGTCCGGCGCGGCAAAGATTGCGTAAAGGTAGCTTTAGCCTTTTCTTCCTCGAATGGATATGCTAAGGCCCATGCGCATCACATCATTTCCATTACACAAACAAACAACATGTTGGTAGAAATCTAGGGTCCCAAGATCAAATCAAGACATGAAATAATGCGTGAATACATCAACGGAGGTAGCGGAATACTCACATTGATCGGTTATGTCGATTTGAAGACGAATCAAGGCCAAAAACGTACTGCCTTGCTCACGCCACTGCAACCAGTCCACTGCCCTGCAAAAACAGAGAATTTTAAGTGAAGAAACGGATCTCCTAGCTTCGTCGGATGGATCCCGTCTCATGGTCGAACCTCCCTACCACCTTCGCAAGACTCGTAGTGTGCTAGCACTTGCGGTTTTCACCATGAAAACCCAACCCTTTGCTTCCTTTTGTGTCACGTTTTTCTGGTTCAAAACCAGTCCCTATTTCAAGCTTTGGCGTGAGAGAGAGAAGAGAGAAAATGAGAGAGAGAAGTTTTGTGTTAAGTTAAAAATGATTTACCAAAAATCAATTTATATTTATGCCATAATATTTATTAATTAATAATAAATTTATGACACAAAACATGCAATGGCTTAGAGTGTCAAACACTCAATTCCATGCAATAACATTGAGTGCATGTACACTATCAACATGCAATGCATTAGAATAAAATAATGCATTAAAATGACATATGTCATGTGGGCCCCACACGTTTCCAAATGAAAGTGGGCCCACGTGCACTCACGCGTTCGGGTTCGATATTTCCGAAATACCGAGCTTACGTCGCGACGTTAATTCAATCGAATTTAAATAAATAATTGCGCCTGGCGAAATTATTATTTACGTCGCTAACGAATTAATTCTAAATTAACTCGTTTGCCCGAATTAAAATCTAATTTTAATTCCGCGTCGAAATCTAATTTCTTTAATATATCGAATATATTAATTTATCGATCAATTCCAAATTAATCGTTCTCTCTCTTTAGACGACATTTTATCCCGGATAAAATATCTCCGTTATTAATCCTAGATTAATTTTCTCTCTCTTCTATTATAATCCCAGATTATTCAAGAGTGCGAGTTGTGCGTCATCGGTGGATTATCGGGAAGCGACCCATGAGATCCCCGGATAATCTGGCAGTAAATACGGTCGTCGGAGTATCCGAATCACGTACGTACCAAGTACTACGTTCTACCGATTTACGAGACAAGGTCGACTCCTAGCAAAGCACCAAGTCTACCTAATTCTCCGGACATATCCATTAAAGAATATTAAGATCTGTATCAAGCGTAGTATACTAATGTATTGTGCGTATCGGCCCAGTATCGGATAGTCACGTGCTAGGGCTGGGGCTGGATAAGTGTCTGCCCCGTCCGAAACACATATCGGATGTCTGGTAACTAGTCTCTATAATCGGATATTCATGACCTGGTCATAATATCACGATTGGATGCGCATCTCTTAAGAGCACTAATACCGTATCCTGCGTGACATCATCTCCACTATGACTGGAGTGATACTTCCGTCTTGACATCACATCCAATACACTACGATTCTCAATATACCCGGCATTGGCGTACACAGAACCGGTTACAGTCCTAGACGACCTCAACTAAAGTATATCGATTGTCGTAAGCATTAGCGATGTAAGTCTCAGGTTAAGACTATACACACCTACCTTGATTTCGGCCTCCCATAGACACTATTCATAATACCAATGGGATTCCGAGGGGTCTATCCAGAGCGAAGCTGTTTCCCGTACCATCGGTGAAACACGACCTCCTATCGCACTTGCATAAGTATCCAACACTTATATATATGAGAACTATGCCGTTGTGCCCTCACAACGCACACAAGTGCAATACTAGCCTATTCCGCATTATCGATGTCCAGTCTCGATAATACTACGGCTAGGGATATTTAATGATTAATCCTTTGTGGACTGATACTGTCTCATATCATCTCAATCCAGGAACTAATCATAGGGACCTCTCTTCATTTATATATCTATGGTGATCTAATCACAAATGATGAGAGTGCAATTTCCTTGTCACATAGTTAATTTGCTACAACAACACAATGATCTGTGCAAATAGTGACGCTATGGGTCATTTTGTCCAACAATCTCCCACTTGGCACATAGCCAGTCACTCGAGTGTCTAACACCCGAACTATGTACAATTCGCTCAAATTACTGAGGAAAGGTTTTCGTCAGCGGATTTGCTTAATTATCGTCTGACGCGATTTACACGATCATCACATCGCCACGATGTATGATCCGAACGAATCAGATGATATAGAAGTATATATCTGGATCGTTGATGAGACCTTTAATTTCTTAGCCTGTGCTGACGCCTAGCTCAGCTGCTAACAGACTTATATCTAATCTAATTAGATTTATTATCGATCCAAATGGCTTCTATTGCTGCCTCAGCTGCAGCAATAATCCACATTTGTTGTTTATTCGGCAGCAGTTATCTTGCTCGGAATATTTCCAGCTCACTGTCCCGTTATTCAAACTTTATAGTACCGTAGTATTTAATCGTTTGGAAACTTGCAGTAGTGATCCCAGTCACTTCAAGTTCTCATTCTCCATAGTTTAAGACAACATCTTTAGTTCTCTAAGATACTAACAGATGTCCTTTAAATTCAATCCAGTGACTATCACTTGGATTGACCTGATTGTGACTCCATATGCTCGAAGCGTATGAGACACCAATACAAGTACATTTTAAATGTACAATTTCCCAGAGAGTGTTAACAACTCCAAATCTATCCCAGTAGATCTTTATTCCCTGAATAATAAGGTTGTTACTCCCCAGAATTCTACGGAGAATTTCTATTGAAAGAATATCTATGAAAGCCAAGCTTTCACCAATTGCTTTATGGGAATTTCACTGTCAGTGCGCTCTCCCACTAACCTCCTTATATACACAAGAATTATTTCGTTTTGAGTTAAATCATAAACCATTATGATTATTTCAAAACGTCAGTTCCAAGAACCTTATGCTTGCTTTGATCCAAACATGGATCGAATAACCCGCAAACCTTGTTTGTCGGTTATACAAAATCGTCAGGATGTTGTAAACATCCTCCAAAAGGTTTCCTTTTCAGGAAAGCGATTTTGATTTGTAACTGACATATTTCATAAATGAAATATACAGTTATCAACAAGCATCTTCAAAATGGACTTACCATGGCAACAGGTAGGTAAAAGGTTGAACCGTTATTAACACAATGTTGATAACGATACCTTTCCGTCAAAAAGCCTAGCTTTGTACGTTGGTATGTTGCCATCCATGTATGTCTTCCTTGAAGACGTTATAATGTACCATAGGCACAACGCCTTGTGGTACAACAACTAGTATCCATAATAGTCGTTATACATGGAATCCATTTCGGACTCATGGCATTTTGCCATAACAGGGAGTCGATACCTCGTATCACTTCCTCATAACGTAGTCGGATGGTACACCTCCATAAGATTGACATCTTAATGAGGTTAGATCAGAAACCCATACCCTAGGTTGTTTTCTGACTCTATCCGATCTACCTTGTTTCTTGTGTATTTGAAGATTAATGGTACAGATTCATCATAGATGAATTGTTTGTGTTCCATTAAGGACTTCGTGCTATGAATAGTATTACTCCGATTTTCATTGAGTATCACTATCCTCCCACTGACCACTGCATATCGGTATTCCTCTCAGGAAAACCGCATGGTGAGCAACAATCACATTGTTCTCATGTGGGATTTATAAGTACTATACTTATGGTTTCCCTTAGGATAACCTATATTGGCACTAATCCAATTTGGGTTCTTAGTTTGGTATCATCCAAACTTTATGCCTGGCATACCCAAATTATCAGGAATGAGAAACCTCGTTTCTTTCCTGTTCATATCCTATATGATATCTGTCAAACAGATTTATATGGAACCTTATTCTAAATAAGTTTTGCACTGTTAATACATATCCTGTGTAGAAGGAAATAGTAGCTCAGAGCGACTCGTGATAAACCTTATCATGTCCAACAAAATTCGGTTTTAGTTCAGACACACCGTCTAACCGACGTGTCTCGGGAGGAGTCCTCACATGAAAGAACACCGTACTCTTTCATTTATATATGAAACTTACTGCTTAAGTATTTTCCATTTCGGTCTTACCGTGGCGGAATAACACTATAGCCGATCTGTTTGTTTTCTTCGTGTCGAAACTTCAAAAGTTTCTGATCTGTGTTCTTCAAAAGAAACACATAACCACAACGTGATGCTACATCCGTTAAGGTCACGAAATATTCATGTTCACATCTAGCCTAGCTAGATATGGGCCCACTTACTTCACCATGAATAGGGCTAACAGATCGGTGGCCCTTTTACTATTACCAAGTAAATAGTATTTTAGGTTTTTAACCTAATAAACTAGATTCGTAGACCTTATTTGAATAGTCAAATCAGTCCTAGTACACTCTTCAAAAGTGTGGATATACGAGTCTCGTTTAATTGTGTCCCAGACAACAATGCCACAAATAAGTCTCTATTGATCAAATCAATTTGAGCTATTTATTTGTCATTTATATGTTTGAGATTTTATTTATATTCAAAATATAAATTATGTTATTTACATCTAATGTATTTATCTCAGTATCATCTTTATATAATGAAACACTTTAGTGTTCTAGAATATAAAGGTTTTATCCGCATCGGATTAAACACTGATATAGAGATAATGTCTCTAGTCAAACTAGTTACATTATAACATTTCCTAATTTAAGTACATACCCGAAGGGTAGTTCCTAAACTTAGGTATCTACGGTCGAAACAGCGACTTTCGTCCCGTTTCCAATTCGCAGAGAAATCTCGGCTTGAAGCCAGTATCCAGCCCACAGCGGATTCTGAACGTCAATACATATATGTATTATGTACCACACTAAGTATTTAAAATCCAATTTTAATACTAGTAGTAAACATAACTTTGACAAATATTTTTAAAGTTAGAGCCTCTCCCTATCTTTAATTCCTTCGTGTCTTCCATATCCAAATGGTAGTCACTTTGGGATATGTCAATTACCTTTTCAATATTTCACAAACCTTTGGCCAAGCCTTGGGTTTTAGAATATCGAAATGATGTGCACCTTGTGCTACATGCCCAATTGCAAACTTTGACTTTTCTCCACTAGAATGGTCCAATTAATTGCAATTTTAATACTTTTAAATCTAAAGATAGATTTATTGTAAGTATATTAATTAAGCACTAAAGTCATCATCACATAAATCTTCCAAAGATTTTATGCTCTACTATTTGCTTAATTATGGGCTTAGTCATAATAAGTTATTTTATCAAATAAATTAACCTATTATTTATTCCCAATATGAAAATTAAATCATTTAAAGCATTTAATCCAATGATTATATATTTTAAATATTCAACTTTTCAATTCTTTCTTGATTTCAATAGTCCAACTATTTAATCAATTTAATAAGGTACTATTTATTATAATGATTACAATAATCCAATTATTTAATCAACTATAATTTTAATATTGATTACTATAATCAATTATAAAATCAACTATCATTTTAATTCAATATATTGATTACTATAATCCAATTATAAAATCAACTATATATTGAATGAGTTTGTATATAGTCCAACTATATATATATTTAAAACAACATAAAATATGACGAGTAAAATATAGATGAGCGCGTTTAGCGAGTATTCGAACGAATGTTGCAAATTCAATACTTGCCTCCCACTATTTTTCGTCGAGCCTCTAACCCTCTGTCGAGTACTCGGGAAACCGTGTTTCCTAGTGGGCTAGGATCCCGTTAAATATCACACAATCTTGACTTTGGCCAACAAATTGTATGATAATTAACTAGGTAGATCTCAAGATCAATGGATCTAATCCAACTCCTAGATCCAGTAGGTGGACATCCAAGTCCTAAAATATATCTTATATATGCCTATATATCCAATATATACCCTAACCTTTTTCCTCTGAATCAACTAGGCCTTGGCTTTGGCACAACAAACCTAGTGATCCAGTCAAGCGCGGACCCATTGACATGGAAGCTTCGTAATCAATGTCAATGGACAAGAAGTGGTCTTGACTTTGGCCAACAAACCACAACTTGGACACGACACCGATATGGAACAAAGCCTCGTGATTAAAACACATCTTCTAAGGACAAGGGCTTGACTTTGGCCAACAACCCCTGCCAATCTCGGATCTTGAGTAAGAATCACTCAATGGAAGGAAAATAAACGCTTGATATTTAACGAGGGTTTTTCGCGTGCAAATTGGCTACCAATTTAATTATCTTTGTTAAGGTCTCATCATCATACACCCTTAAACCATGCATTCTAAATACATAATAAAGCGAGTATGAAAATAAATAATAATGATATGCGGATGGATACTTAACACATTGATCCTAGATCAAATCTCTCCCTTTCTCACTCAAGCTAGCACTAGTATTACTTCTACCCGTTACACTACACTTCTAAAGAAACCTCATATACATAGAGGGGAATAGGTGAGAAGAGAATACAAAGAGAATAGAGGTGATAAGGCTGGACACGCAGGTCCAATTTAATAAATCGAATTTATTACAACAATTTCTAAAATTGCCCACCCGTCTAATATCCATCCGATATACATTATTCATTCAACACAACCACGTATTCACACACATAAGCATGCTATCAATCAATCTAATCAAATTAATTAATCTGATAATTAAGTGATCATCCAATGTTCAAACAACGATTTGATTTTGTTCGAGTCAAACTCGTTTTTGCGAATAAGTACTTAAAGTACGAATTCATGAATTAAATTAAACTACATCATTAAATCTAATTTAACATGTATTTAATACTAATTCACTATTCAATTCCAAATTAAATATTACACTTTTATTCAATAAACCTTTTTCGATTTAAATTCCAAATTTAATCGTAACGCGTCTCAAAGACCGATTAACGTCCAACGTCAATTCAATTAAAGTCCAATGGGCTTTTGATTGATTTCTTAAGGCGTGGACTTTTGGTCAACTCGGGTCAAACGATAACCAAAGTCCAATCCGGGATTTACCCCATAAGCCCATAAATCAATCTTGGCCCATTAGGCCCAATTGAACTTTAAAGGTTCATTAGTCGCATTTGGGCTTTATGGTCAAGGTTTTGGGCCCAATTGGATCCAATCCATTTGCCTAAACCAAACTTGATAAATCAAGCCCAATAGGCCCAATTACAACTTTAAATTCTAATTTCCAAAATTAGGCCCAATTAATTAAATCCAAAAATCCAATTTTCACAATTTAATTACCAAAAGTGCATTATATGATTAATCAACTAAATCAACATTTCAAACACACTAAATTAGTCCAATTAATCATACTTAATTCATTATTACATGTCAAACACACATAATGAAAAATCAAACCCATTTACATGCTTCATGCTCTCGGCCAAGGAGGGATTTCATGTCCATTCGGTTTCAATCCAATTAATCCGCAATCGACATTAAATACATATCCTGGATGATTTCCAATACATCCAATTATCAAAATCAAAAATTTCCAAGACATTAGGGCATTAGTCACATTCGGCCAACTCAAAGATTTGGGGTTTTTGTCCAATTCGAAATCCAATCCAATTCGATTCAAATTAACGTCAACCTAATCGATTCTAACTCATCAAATGAATTAAAAATAAACAAAAAATCCAAGATCCCAAAATGCATAACATTCGGCCAAGGTGAATAAATTGGGGAAAATTATTCCAAATCAATTTTCGTCATCAAATTAGTCCAACCAATATGAATTTAAACATGTTATAAGCATACTCAAACAAGCAATTTATTCAAATCATGCTCAACAAACATTTACCCAAATTTTAAGCCCTACATTTTTCATGCTTGCAACATTAGCTCTTGATGCCATTGTTGGTAGAAATCTAGGTCCCAAGATCAAATCAAGACATGAAAAATGCGTGAATACATCAACGGAGGTAGCGGAATACTCACATTGATCGGTTATGTCGATTTGAAGACGAATCAAGGCCAAAAACGTACTGCCTTGCTCACGCCACTGCAACCAGTCCACTGCCCTGCAAAACAGAAATTTAAGTGAAGAAAACGGAGCTCCTAGCTACGTCGGATGGATCCCGTCTCATGGTCGAACCTCCCTACCACCTTCGCAAGACTCGTAGTGTGCTAGCACTTGCGGTTTTCACCATGAAAACCCAACCCTTGCTTCCCTTTTGTGTCACGTTTTTCTGGTTCAAAACCAGTCCCTATTTCAAGCTTTGGGCGTGAGAGAAGAGAGAAAATGAGAGAGAAGAAGTTTTGTGTTAAGTTAAAAATGATTTACCAAAAATCAATTTATATTTATGCCATAATATTTATTAAATTAATAATAAATTTATGACACAAAACATGCAATGGCTTAGAGTGTCAAACACTCAATTTCCATGCAATAACATTGAGTGCATTGTACACTATCAACATGCAATGCATTAGAATAAAATAATGCATAAAATGACATGGTCATGTGGGCCCCACACGTTTCCAAATGAAAGTGGGCCCACGTGCACTCACGCGTTCGGGTTCGATATTTCCGAAATACCGAGCTTACGTCGCGACGTTAATTCAATCGAATTTAAATAAATAATTGCGCCTGGCGAAATTATTATTTACGTCGCTAACGAATTAATTCTAAATTAACTCGTTTGCCCGAATTAAAATCTAATTTTAATTCCGCGCGTCGAAATCTAATTTCATTTAATATATCGAATATATTAATTATCGATTAATTCCAATTAATCGTTCTCTCTCTTTAGACGACATTTTATCCCGGATAAAATATCTCCGTTATTAATCCTAGATTAATTTTCTCTCTCTTCTATTATAATCCCAGATTATTCAAGAGTGCGAGTTGTGCGTCATCGGTGGATTATCGGGAAGCGACCCATGAGATCCCCGGATAATCTGGCAGTAGTAAATACGGTCGTCGGAGTATCCGAATCACGTACGTACCAAGTACTACGTTCTACCGATTTACGAGACAAGGTCGACTCCTAGCAAAGCACCAAGTCTACCTAATTCTCCGGACATATCCATTAAAGAATATTAAGATCTGTATCAAGCGTAGTATACTAATGTATTGTGCGTATCGGCCCAGTATCGGATAGTCACGTGCTAGGGCTGGGGCTGGATAAGTGTCTGCCCCGTCCGAAACACATATCGGATGTCTGGTAACTAGTCTCTATAATCGGATATTCATGGACCTGGTCATAATATCACGATTGGATGCGCATCTCTTAAGAGCACTAATACCGTATCCTGCGTGACATCATCTCCACTATGACTGGAGTGATACTTCCGTCTTGACATCACATCCAATACACTACGATTCTCAATATACCTGGCATTGGCGTACACAGAACCGGTTACAGTCCTAGACGACCTCAACTAAAGTATATCGATTGTCGTAAGCATTAGCGATGTAAGTCTCAGGTTAAGACTATACACACCTACCTTGATTTCGGCCTCCCATAGACACATATTCATAATACCAATGGGATTCCGAGGGGTCTATCCAGAGCGAAGCTGTTTCCCGTACCATTCGGTGAAACACGACCTCCTATCGCACTTGCATAAGTATCCAACACTTATATATATGAGAACTATGCCGTTGTGCCCTCACAACGCACACAAGTGCAATACTAGCCTATTCCGCATTATCGATGTCCAGTCTCGATAATACTACGGCTAGGGATATTTAATGATTAATCCTTTGTGGACTGATACTGTCTCATATCATCTCAATCCAGGAACTAATCATAGGGACCTCTCTTCATTTATATATCTATGGTGATCTAATCACAAATGATGAGAGTGCAATTTCCTTGTCACATAGTTAATTTGCTACAACAACACAATGATCTGTGCAAATAGTGACGCTATGGGTCATTTTGTCCAACACAACATACATAAAGTAAAATAGCGAAATATAAGATGCGGATAATAAAAAATCAAGATAAAATAAATGGAGATATGTTCCGTTTACTCAAGTGGTACGTGGAGTTGTATCCCAAGTACAGACCGCACTACCGTCCATTCGGATTCGGCTACGAAATTTACATCTGGGTTTCCATCCTATATACCACAAGAGACGACACATTTTCTCTTTCATTCGAAGGCCACAACATGCATCCTTAAATGACTCTATGCGAATAAAACAATTTTAAAAAAAACGATTGACAAAAATTAGAAAAAGTGCCCTCAGGTCTAACCTTTTAAATCACCTTTCGGATGTACGGTACACGATCGTCGGAAGGGCTAACGCTTCGCAACTCCTCCGGTTCACTGCTCTCGTTCGTTTGTCTCAATGTTCTGAGTCATCATTCTCCCTGTTTTTCTACTGTTTTTACTATATTTCACCGCTCTTTTGGTGACGTTTATTGGTCACTGTTTCAAGTATTTTAGGCCACTGTTTTGGGGTATTTGGGGCTGCTGTTTAGGGGTGAATTTCGGTAGTTTGGGGGGTGTTCCAGGGGTAGTTTTTTCGGTCAAACAGTGAATGTTTTAGGTAGTGATTTTCGGTAATACATTGGATGTTTTAGGGGCTGTGATTTTCGGTTATGGAGGGAAGAGGAGGAGAGGGCTGTTTGGGGCGTGCAGTAGAGGGCAATGCAGGGGTTCTAAGGCTTTGAATATGCGGCAAATAGGGTGCTTGGGAGAGTTCTTGGGCGTGAATCTCTTTTGAGTATTGTGTATATCTGCTAGCCCCCGTGAAGGGTTGGAATTGGGTTTCTTTTATAAACAAAGGCTAGGGCTTCTCCTTGTTTGAAAATGAAGGAATCAATTAGTGTCTTACAAGGAAAGCAAAAGATTGATTGGAGACAAGATTTGGTTTAATTAGGAAGTTAATATATTTAATTTGTTTGGTTTAGGCATGATATTTGTTTTATTAGGAAGGGATATATTTGATTGATTTTAATAGGCATGATTTATTTTAAAATGGTATATGATTTTTAGATTTATTTAATTTTGTCATGTGTTAAATATGTATTTTATTAATTGAATATGTTTATGGGCTTTGTTGGGCTGATTGGGCTTGGATGTGAGTCTAGCAGCAAAACCAGAAAACCGACACCGTTCGAACGCCGATTCGAACGCTACACGAACGCCCACAATCTGCTTGACGTTCGATTGTGGTCACGAACGCAGCACGAAAGAAAACAACGAACTTGTGAAATGAATCTGATGACATACTTATTCTGAATTTCCCCTTCCGACGTCCGTTTCCTGCGACTTTCGCGACTTAAAAGGTAGTGCCTCCAAATGAGACTCATCATAGGGACTTATATGCAAAAATGCAGTTCCTACACTCGTGTCCATCGAACTGACTGCCGAAAGTTTTCACATGGAATTTTTATCCCATGTGTCTGTGAGAACTTTCATGTATCAATTGTATGACTAGTTCTTAGACTTGAGGTCTTTACAATCTTACGGGTGGATCAAATAACTTTGACATTCTCCTTCCCCGGTTCAAAAGATCCGTTCATAAGGGTATGATTGGGTCATTTGTTGAAACACATGAAGTTTGTAAAGATACAACAGAGAATCGCCACTCTCTCGGATAATATTTTCTTATAATAGTAGTATTCTAGTTCGCGTGTTGATATGTGTGATCAGTGCTTGAGACTGTGGCCGCAGCGGAAGAATCATGTGAGATTCTTGGGTTAGCACGATTCATGACACTATCAACATCATACCTTTGACTATATGGGTAGACACTTTCCATACCCGAGGTCAAACGGTGGGGATACAGTGAGGCGATGGACTGTATCTTATGTAAATCACATACATAATGGGTATATATATCTTTCCTTCTCATTTGGGGGCATGTTGCTAGATGTCAACCTTGGTCATTGAAATCGAATGACCATCTGATCGGAGGATAATTTATGTTCGATTAAATTATCACAATTCATTTCATGTCCAACTTGAGGGGAACCCAAAAGGTCACACACAACAAAGTCGAAATCAAGGGTTAACAGTGCACAATACAAATTTAACAACATATATGATTGCTGTAGGAATTGTTCATAAATGGTTCAATGTGTTTAATTATTGAACAGATCATTTATGAGGTTCCATAGTGGCTTAGGGATTGGTGAATGACGATAGAGGCACTTTGGAAATTGGAATAAAAAAAAAATATGAATAGTAACATGAATAGTAAAATTTTTTATTTGTTTTGAATTCCAATTCGGCCCAAACTCTTATTAGGATTTTATAATCTCATTAAGATCCAATGGAAAGCTAACACCCTGAACTTAATTTTTGGCAAAAGTTTTGCTTGATTTGGTTAAGATTTGAATTGTGAAATTGCATTTAAAGTTCACGCATCTATAAAAAAAATGAATAGTAAATTTATTTGATTAAAATAAAATGCAATATCATAATTAAATATAATCAAAATTATTTAATGCCTAAAATAATTCCAACATATTAAAACTTATATGCTTGATGATTCTATGTATGATTAGAATTGGCATGATTATTTTATGGTGCAAGCATCTAGAGACTTTATAAGGAAATATAGAGTGTATTGCTTATCCCTTAGCTAAGTAATTATTCCGTGATAAACTTAGAGATTTATTACCTTTAAGGCTAATAGATATAAATAACTTGTTTATAATAAAAGACATTATAAAAGATACAAGTGGGGTGGGACCAAGGCGTTAATAAAACTTTCCAAACCAAAGTTATTTTAACAAAATGTATTACTAGAGTTAGATAATGATTTGGTGTCTTCCTTCACTCACTACTTTTTATAGCAAAAAGGAAAAGCTGTGAAGTCATCTAGATAATCATTTACTCAAAGCTTACCTTAAAGCATATTTAAAGTGTTGGACTAATTTGGAGGATCTATTGTTTATTCCTGTCACCAATGTAATAAGAGCCTAAGAGGTAAGGTATTTAAGAGAGTTCGCTCCACCCTCCCTCTGGGGAATTTTCAATGGAGGAATCCATTTGATAGTTATTCACTTAAACTTGCTAAAATCCTCAATAATAATTTAAGTCTAGAATTTGCCTCCCATTGTAAAGTATAGACCCAAAGGGCTTAAACCGTATTGGCAGGACTAGGCTTTACCAGACTGACCAATACCAATTTGTCCCTAAATCATACTATTGAAAATGGTTTGACTTTCTCAGTCATAAGACGCATCGACCCTTAGGCGTGGTCATATAACTTATTGGCAAAGATTGGGTGTCCATAAGGACTAGCATAAGCTATGGTATGTTTGATTGCCCAACCCAATGATCAAGGAATTATGATATATATCATAAATTGGTTGGGAACCTACCTAATTATCGTATTTTATAACGACCGGCCCTAGTCGGAGTTATGAAATGATGATAATGGAATCCTTGCCCATAAAAAATCCATCATATTAGGGTTGATGCGATTTGCTTAAAATTTTAAAACAATTGAGTGAGAGCAACTTCATAATATTAAAAGCCCATGTTATTATGAAACATTAATGAAAACATATTCCTAATTTTAATATTCTCTATTAACAGGTGGGTTAAAATATTTAACAAACATTCAAATGGAAAACAGAGTATCACTTCATTCCATCATTGATGAGCATAAGCTCAAATGGGACAACTACAATGACTGGTTTAGAAACCTTAAAATTATCTTACGATAAGAAAAGATTTTCTATGTTCTTGAAAGACCATTTCCCCTGAACCCACAGAAGATGCTGACCAAAATACATTTGATGCTTGGAAGAAGCACGTCGATGATGATGAGCAAGCAGTTTGCATAATGCTTGGCTCTATATCGAACGAACTTCAGAAAGCTCACGAAGATATGGATGCTCGAACCATCATCTTTCACTTGAAAGAGTTGTATGCAACTTCCGTTCATATCGTGAGATTCCAAACAAGGTATAAAGAAGGATCTGTTAGTGGACATGTGCTTAAGATGATTGGCCAAATTGAAAAATTGGCCAACCTCAGGTTCATCATAGATCATGAGATATGTCATGATCTAATTCTTCAGTCCTTACCAAAAGACTTCTCTAACTTTATTATGCAGTTTCATCTGTCTAATAAAGAAGCTACTTTAGCAAAATTGCACAATCTGATATAGCAAGCAGAGAAGGATTTGAAACCGGATCTCAAAACATCCGCCATGCTTACGGGTACGGACCTGAAGCCACGAGGCCCAAAGAAAAATAAGGTAAAGGCCAAGGCTCCAGATCATCTAAAGCCCAAAATGGTATGGTAGAGAAGAAAAAGGGAAAGAGGAAATGTTTCTTTTGTGGAAAGAATTGTCAATAGAAGAAAGACTGCAGATCCTTGAAAGCCAAGGAAGCTAAGGAAGCCCAAGAGGCCACAAAGTCCAATGCTTCAGGTATGTTGTATATGATTGAGCTATATTCTCAAAACTCTGAACCTTCTACTTGGGTGCTTGACACCGGTTGTGGGACTCACTTGTGTAACAATGTGCAGGGCCTGAAAAATAGAAGGAGACTGCGTCATGGGGAGGTTGACTTACGCATGGGTAATGGAGAAAAACTGGCTGCATTGTGCGTGGGGACTTATTCATTAGTCTTGCCGAATGGTTTAGTTTTAGACTTAAAGATTGTGTTTATGTACCTTCTCTAGTAAATAACATCATTTCAATTTCTTCTTTATGTAATAAAGGCTTTTCATGCCTAATAAGTTGTAATGAATGTTCTATTTATTTCAATGAAATAAAATTTGGAGATGGTATTTTGAATAATGGTATCTATGTCTTACAAACTAACAAAGAATGTTCAACCTCTAATATATACAACGTTAACTCGAATAATCTCAATGAATCACTTTTATGGCACAGTCGCTTAGGTCATATCAATGAAACAAGATTAACTAAGCTACATAAGGATGGGTATTCAGACCCTTCAAATATGAACCTTATGGAACTGGTGAGTCTTGTTTACTTGGTAAAATGACCAAATTACCCTTCAAAGGTAAATGACAATTGTAGGCACTGCATTTTTGCATATAAGTCCCGATGATGAGCCTCGTACGGAGGCACTACCCTTTAAGTTGCGGAAGCCGTAGGAAACAGACGTCAGAAGTAAATTGATACCTCGTTGGATTTAATTCGTTTGCTTAGCTTCAGGTTTGCTCGTTGAACCCTTTGTTTTAAAACTTATCATTGGCCCAAACCTTCCAACCACACGCCAAACCCTCTAATTCACGCCCATCCCATCCAAAATAATAAATCCACACATTAAACATATGTTGAAATATAAACAAATCACCTTCCCAAATTACAGAAATCACCCTCCTAAATTAAACAAATCATTTTCCTAAATTAAATAAAATCACCTTCCTAATTAAATTAAATCACATGCCTAAACTAAATAAAATCAAATCAAATCCCATTAAATCACATTCCAAATTAAATAAATCACATTCCTAATTAAATTAAATCACATGCCTAAATTAAATAAATCAAATAAATCCATTCATAAACTAAACAAATCATCTCCCTAAATCAAAGAGATCATTTCCTTATAACAAACTAATAGATATTCCCCATAATTACACAATATTTATTTCCTTCCCGAACAAGGACAACCCTAACCTTCTCCTATAAAAAGAGACATAAACCAAACCTCAAGGCCCCCTGGACCGGGAGCATTCACGCCCTTCTCTCTAAAACCAATATCTATTCTCTCTCTAATCTCTCGGTCTCTCTCATTCGATACCCACACAGCCCCTCTTCACGTTAAAACAAAAACAATAAACCCTAACACACACAAGGCAGCTCGGTCACCCACGCACTCATCGGCCATTTTCACCTTTGCTCACTCTCTCGGCAATTAAGACCCCTCACAGCCCTCTGACTGACACCAAACACACACCAAAGCCTGCTCCCCCACATGAACCATAAACCCTAATCGCATAACCTCACTAGCACTCACGCCTAAAGTAAAGAAAACAGTCCTAGCATTCACGGCAACAAACAAGCCAATAAACCCTAGAAGACCACTCACAAACTGCATCACTCAATCACGTAACATATACATTGCCATCCACTCACGCACACACAACCTTACACACACAGCCTTTCACGTACCCCCTAACCAGCAGCCTTTCACGTACCCCTTGACTAGCAGCCCTTCACGCACCCCATGACCTGCACCCAAACTGCCACACAACCAGCCCCCTGAACTGCTCCCAAACTGCCGCACAACCAGCCCCCTGAACTACACCCAAACTGCCGCCGCACAACAAGCCCCTGAACTACACCCTGAAACTACCAAAAATCAGCCCAGAAACTGCCCAAATAACCGTACAAACAGCAGCCCTAATACACCTCTATTACCGTAAAACAGTAAGCCAAAACAGTCCCAATTACCGCAAAAACAGTGACAAAAAAAAAGCAGTAAAATAGAGGAAACAGCTGCCCAAAACAGCGAGGCAACGAAGGAAAACAACGAACCAGTAAATTGAAAAAGTTACGGAGCATCAACCCATCCGACAACCGTGTAACGCACTTCCAAGAGACGACTTAAGAGGTTAGACCTGAGGATTTAGATTATTATTTATTTACATTGCCATGCTTAGCGATTTAATGTATGCATGAGATTGTGTGCTTGTCGTTATTCCGACTTACTTTTATGCATGCAAACTTAGATATAGGTAGTATGCAAACTTAGATGTAGGTTGTTGTTGCATAGACTCGGTTATATTATTACATAAATCCGTTCATTACAAGTGGCATAAGTAAGGGACCATTCCGAACCCAACGGTTTGAGGTCTTCCCTTGCAAGGGGTGAGTGCGGCCTTAAATCATTTTCCCAGTTCACACTGGGTGGCAACTCCATGTTATTTCTCCGATTTAGTTCCCCCATGGGCTACTTCGTACTCCCGACTAGGCCGCAAGCCTAGAACAACGTCGCCGATTTCTGTGTCCTACAGTCTGGCGACTCCACTGGGGATAGAGAATCGGCCCCGAAATAATGCCTTGTAATATTTGTGATTTTTGTTTTAGTTAACCGTGTCTACAGTGGGTTGAAAGGGTTTAATCAAAGGCATTATTAGAGTTAGGTAATGGTTTGGTGTCTTCCTTCATTCACTACATTTCTATGGCTGAAAGGAAAAACTGTGAAGGCACATGGATAATCATTTACCCGAAGCTTACCGTGATGGACTAATTTGGATGACCTATTGTTTATTCCTGTCACCAAGGTGATAATAGCCTAAGAGGCTTGGGTATTTAAGAGAGTTCTCTCCACCCTCCCTTTGGGGAATGAAATCCATTTGACAGTCAGTCATGCACCACAACTTGTTGGCACGTACCTTAAGGTATAAAAAATGTGTGCTCACTTGGTCGCTCGAACCCTTGAGTGGGGAGTCCTAGTTGTGGGCAATCCTTCGTCAGCTAGAGCCTTTGTCTACACCCCCATAAACCCACAAGTGAACTGTAGTTATAGGACCATTAAAAACTGTCCATTTATGCCTATGTTTAGGACTATCGTCATTTGGATTCAGTTGGACCTTTCATCCTGAGTTGTGAACTCGTTGGGCCATTTAAACTGGGACGAGTTTGTGCCTTATGAAAATTGGTCCAAAAACTTCTAAAAGGACGATGGGCCATTTTGTGTTTAGGCCCCTCATCATTGGAGTTATTTAGCTATGTTATCGCAAAAGTATAAACCTGTTGGGCCTTTTTTCAACTGGGACAAGTTTGCACCGCGCAATGGTATGGTTGAATGCTTCAAAATGATAATGGGTCGACTTATACATTCCATTCATTGCACGCATACATGCTAACATGCGGTTTTAAAAGACACTATAGATACCCGTTGGGTTATGGAAGAAGGCAGACTCGTTAAAAGGCAGTCAGCGAACATGAGCGAATCAGTAAACGAGGGATCTCATATGGATCTGCTGGAGACTAGTCTCACTAAGGTTACCGGGCAGTTGCAAGCTTTGACCGCCGCTATGGCTAATATCACTACAAGAAAAAAGGCCTTTACTGACACTAAGGTTAGTGACACTAGGCTAAAAGTGTCAGAAACGACGTGTAAATGGGCCTATTTCCGTGTTTTTCACTTAAATATCAATAATTACTGACACTATGGTATCAGCGATTTTAGTGTCAGTAATTACTATTACAATAGTATTAGTAAGAAATAAAAAAAAAAAAAAAAACGCGTAGTCGTCTGGAGTCGAACCAACACCTCGCGGAAGTGACGTTTTTCGCATATATACTGACACTAGAGTATCAGTAAATTTAGTGTCAGTAATTAATGATACCTTAGTATCAGTAAAAAAATTAAAAAAAAAAATTATTTCCTTAAGTCTGCTGGGACTCGAAATTGTAACCATTGATATAATTTTTTTTTTATTGTAAGGCTTTACCACTGGGCCAAATCGTGACTTTTGTTCCTTAAACCGCGGTTTATAAAAATATATATGTATTTGTCGGGTCAAAACCTGAACCGTAGTTACCAAATCAATCTTAGTAATTTAGGGTTCCTCTCATTCCCACCTTTTTTTTTCATCGCGCAGCCTTTGTTTCCCCCTTCTTTACTCTCAAATATGAATCTCTCATTTGTAATTTCTAAAATCTAAACAAAATCCAGTACATCCTATCAATTATCAACCTTCAATTTAATAATTTAATAATTATATGAATTTATTATATATAATCATATGAATTATTATTAGATCGGAAATTATTATTATTAATTTCTTATGATATTATCTTCGCACCATCAAAAAAATTGTGATAATATTAATGTACCTCCTGAATCAAAGAGCCACTACAAGATAAAAGATTTGACAAATTTTACTTAATATCGTTATCGGAAAAAGTTATTTATTGATAGTGTCATTGTCAAAAATCCGTAATGGTTATACATATTTTTCCCAAATAAATGTTTACAGAAATTATCTCTAACCAGATTATTTAAAATGAATAAATAAAATGTTTACATAAATATGTTTGTTTATCTTCGAGAAACGAAAGGCTAAGCCATGGGAGCAGCAGAAGCTCAGTTTCTTCTTCAACCACCCACTCACTTCACTTACAATTCAAAACAAAGCCCTAAAAATATAATTACTAAAGCCAAAATTAAACACACCATCAACATACTAACCTGCTGCTCCACTAGATCCCGCTATAATTAGGACAGCAACGCCGAGCCCACAGTTAGTGGAAATGGACGCTTCAGACTCAATCTCGAAGACGACGGCGACGACGACGATTTCTCGGTAAAGCCGAGGAGATGGTGGTCTGATTACGATTATGATAATGACGATGATTGGGAATTTTTTGATGAGGAAGATGAGTCTTTGATTTTTAAGGTAACGAAACTAATTTGTTTTATTTATTTTTTTTAATTTTGTTTGAAATAATATCTATCTTTTTCTTACTTATGTTGAAATTAGTATTCGTTTTTTTTTTTTTTTTTTTGGAACTTGGATACTTCAATTGAAAGTCAATATATAATTTAATGACAGAAAATTTGGAAGTTAAAATTATTTCTTGCATTTGATAGAGTGTGGGGCAGGACTGGTAATAATTCTGATTCCAGACCCAGGGCGAAGAGAAAAAGGAAACCTTCTTCAAGAGCTGCAAGTAATACTAAAACAAGCCAGGGCAAACCAGAAAATGCTGCTGCCAACGGCAGGAGAAGTTATCAGTCCTGGGTAGAAGCAGATGGTGTTTTGTATGAGAAGCGTGACACAAGTGGCCCAAGATTTGGTGGATGGGATGACCTAGACGAGAAAGTTGGAAACCAAAGGCACAGAGCAGCTAGAAAACCACCAATTCAAATAAAAAATGAGCGTCCAAAGCAGCATAAGAAAGGTAAACTGAGTAGGACAGGAAGAATTAGAGAAACGCCATTGTTGTTGAGGGTGCTGATTGCTGTTTTCCCATTCTTGGGGTCATGGACTAAATTGCTTTTTTGATTCTCATTTGGCTCTCAACTCTTGGAATTTATTTTGTTATTTTTGCTTTGGGAAGCCTCATGTGCTGGGTCATCCTACTTGCAAGTTATTGAAAAGATAGAACAGTCGGTGCCAAATGGAGATTGGATCACTGGAGTGACGCTTGAACGCTTCATGTATATATATATATATATATATATATATATATATATATATATATATATAGATATATATATAGCCTTTTCTTTTTCAGAAACAGATTCCAGTTTTGGACTTGTTTTAAAGCAGAAGTTTGTGAAGGTACTGGGAAATATAATGGAAGCTATTTATGTTGGCTCTCTTACTTGCACTCCTTGTATCTTATTCACATTCCTTTGTTCTTTTTCCAGGCAAAAAGGAGGACATGAGATGACCTCCAGATTAAGGTACTCAGTATTATTATTATTATTATTATAGAAGATGAAACCCTTGTATCTACTAAATTTATTACTTCATTGTATTGTGTATTCATTTTCATTGTTTTGTAGTTGAAGAATTTACTTGGTATTACAAAATGAAGGAATTCATGTAGATTGTCATACAACAAACCCTTCTCATATGTTGGTCGCAATACCAACACTCCTACGACTGTTGGAGTTGGTGATCGAGCGTCAATCCAATTTTTATTCCATCTGTTTGACGTAAAAAGATTGGTTGAACCATATAAATTTCACCAATAAGCACCGGATATAATAGAGTAAAGTGTTGATTGCAACTATGAGTCTGCATTAGAATTTACTTGAACTTTTGTAATGGTACTGTCTTGTACTAATTTTCCAACCAACCATATTTTTGCCATTGAGCCCAGAACAGATGCTCATTGAGAGCAGACCCTTAACAAAAGCAAAAAGAAGGTATTTGCTAGGATGAAAAACATAATGCAGATGACTGAAGTCTCATTAGAAAACTTGAGAAAACGAATAACAAGCTCTTGGTTATGCAAAAGGTGACCGAGTTGTATGTGTTTCCGGAAATTTAGATTCAATTCACCAAGTAGCTGGCTAGGTGACAAGTGGTCGAGCTCTTAGCAGTCATGTGACCCTATTCAAAAGTGGCCATTGACAGAGTTGACACAAGTAGTCGATTGGTGCCTCCAAATTTTACCCAAGAATTTTGTTTCCCCCCTCTTTACTAATGTTTTTTATGCTTGTTAAGAGCTGTTTTCCGAATTTGATAAAGATTGATTATGACATACCAATTTTTGGTATTACTTGGAAGTCATACTTAGACAAAGCAATTTGCGAAGAAATCATGGATTTTAAGAAGGTCTCAAACTGTGCTATTAACATATGGATCAAGTATGTTTTCTTTTACCTCTTTCTTCATTTGTTCTAAATGTTTTATAAATATTTACTTTGTTTTTATGTTTATCTTGTCTTAGGCACTTATACGATGAGATGGATAAAACTGAAACTGCCAAACCATTTCAGTTGTCAGCAATTTTGGGATGCGTCCCAAGGTCGAGGCCCACATTGTCAGCGGTATTGAGATGCGTCCCAGGGTAGAGGATCACGTTGTCAGCAATTTTGGGATGCGTCCCAAGGTCGAGGCCCACATTGTCAGCGGTATTAGGATGCGTCCCAGGGTCGAGGCCCACGTTGTCGGTTGCAGTTCCGGGATGTGTCCCAGGGTCGAGGCCCACTGCATCACTCACTGGGAATGTCGCTCCGGGAATGGAGTACGGGTTGAGGCCCACATCATCAGTTGCAGTTCCGGGATGCATCCCAAGGTCGAGGCCTACTACATCACTCACCATGAATGGCACTCTGGGATTGGAGCACGAGTTGAGGCCCACATCATCAGTTGCAGTTCCGGGATGCGTCCCAAGGTCGAGGCCCACTGCATCACTCACCGGGAATGGCACTCTGGGATTGGAGCACGGGTTGAGGCCCACATCATCACTCACCGGGAATGGCGCTCCAGGAATGGAGCACTGGTTGAGGTCCACACATCAGTTGCAGTTCTGGAATACGTCCCAGGGTCGAGGTCCACTGCATCATCAGCATAGTTCGGGAATAAAGCCCACATTTGGTGGTTCGGGAACAAAGCCCAAGGGTCGAAACACCTCGCCACCATATCAACTCAGTTCGAAGCAATAGGCAAATCAAGCAACAGCTGGCAAGCCAGGTAAGTAAAAATGCATTGCATAACTTTGATAGGATTGTCATTGTCACACACTGCAAAAGTCCCATCAAAGTGGGGGCAACTGTAGGCACTGCATTTTTGCATATAAGTCCCGATGATGAGCCTCGTATGGAGGCACTACCCTTTAAGTTACGGAAGCCGTGGGAAACAAACGTCGGAAGGAAATTGATACCTCGTTGGATTTAATTCGTTTTCTTAGCTTCGGGTTTGCTCGTTGAACTTCTATTTTAAAACTTATCCTTGGCCCAAACCTTCCAACCACACGCCCAAACCCTCTAATTCACGCCAATCCCATCCAAAATAATAAATCCACACATTAAACACATGTTGAAATATAAACAAATCACCTTCCCGAATTAAAGAAATCACCCTCATAAATTAAACAAATCCTTTTCCTAAATAAAATAAAATCACCTTCCTAATTAAATTAAATCACATGCCAAACTAAATAAAATCAAATCAAATCACATTAAATCACATTCCAAATTAAATAAATCACATTCCTAATTAAATTAAATCACGTGCCCAAATTAAATAAATCAAATAAATCCATTTCCTAAACTAAACAAATAATCTCCCTAAATTAAAGAAATCTTTTCCTTATAACAAACTAAATAGATATTCCCCATAATTACACAATATTTGTTTCCTTCCCGAATAAGGACAACCCTAACCCTCTCATATAAAAAGAGACATAAACCAAACCTCAAGGCCCCTTGGACCGAGAGCATTCACGCCCTTCTCTCTAAAACCACTATCTCTTCTCTCTCTGATCTCTCGGTCTCTCTCATTCGATACCCACACAGCCCCTCTTCGCATTAAAATAAAAACAAAAAACCCTAACACACACAAGGCAGCTCGGTCACCCACGCACTCATCAACCATATTCACCCTTGCTCACTCTCTCGGCAATTAAGACCCCTCACAGTCCTCTGACCGACACCAAACACACAGCAAAGCCTGCTCCCCCACATGAACCATAAACCATAATCGCAGAACCTCACTAGCACTCACGCCTAAAGTAAAGAAAACAGTCCTAGCATTCACGGCAATAAACTATCCAATAAACCATAGGAGACCACTCACAAACTGCATCACTCACTCACGTAACATACACATTGCCATTCACTCACGCACACACAGCCCTTCACGCACTACCCCCTGACCAGCAGCCCTTCACACACTACCCCCTAACCAGCAGCCCTTCACGCACCCCTTGACTAGCAACCCTCCACGCACCCCCTGACCTGCACCCAAACTGCGGCACAACCATCCCCTGAACTGCACCCAAATTGCCACACAACCAGTCCCCTGAACTGCACCCAAACTACAGCACAACCAGCCTCATGAACTGCACCCAAACTGCCACACAACCAGCCCCTGAACTGTACCCTGAAACTACCAAAAATCAGCCCAGAAACTGCCCAAATAACCACACAAACAGCAGCCCCAATACACCT
This sequence comes from Zanthoxylum bungeanum, assembly GCA_019454045.1. Lineage (NCBI taxonomy): Eukaryota > Viridiplantae > Streptophyta > Magnoliopsida > Sapindales > Rutaceae > Zanthoxylum > Zanthoxylum bungeanum. The sequence goes on from SKCR01038115.1 coordinate 44,088, forward strand.
ATATTACCGCAAAACAGTCCCCAATTACCACAAAAATAGTGACAAAAAATAGCAGCAAAAAAGAGGAAACAACATCCCAAAACAGAGAGGCAACGAAGGAAAATAATGAACCAGTAAATCGGAAAAGTTGGGGAGCATCAACCCTTCCGAAAATCATGTAACGCACTTCCAAGAGACGACTTAAGAGGTTAGACCTGAGGGCACCTTTTTATTTATTCCCGCACTTTCTTTCCGTTAGTTATTATTATTTCTTCGCATGCGTATCATAGTTTCATGTAAGTTGTGGCCATGAGATGAATGAAATATGTGTTATCTCTTGCGGTATATTGGATGGAAACTCGGACGTAAATTTCGTAGCCGGATTTGAATAGACGTTAGTACGGTCTACACTCGGGATACAATGCCACGTACCGTTTGAGAGACGCACATATTTCGTGTCATCCGATCTTATGTTTATTTGTAGTTTTTTTAGAAATAGTATGTTACTTTTATGCATGATTAGGTTGTTTAGTATGTTATTTTTTATACATGATAAGTTGATTATTCCAAGCATGATTTAGTTATTTCTTTTGCATTAGGAACTTGATTATGTCCCTTCTACGTTTATGTTTAGATTATTATTTATTTACATTGCCATGCTTAGCGATTTAATGTATGCATGAGGTTGTGTGCTTGTCGTTATTCCGACTTACTTTTATATATGCAAACTTAGATATAGGTAGTATGCAAACTTAGATGTAGGTTGTTGTTGCGTAGACTCAGTTATATTATTATATAAATCCGTTCATTACAAGTGGCATAAGTAAGGGACCATTCCGAACCCAACTGTTTGAGGTCTTCCCTTGCAAGGGGTGAGTGCGGCCTTAAATCATTTTCCCAGTTCACACTGGGTGGCGACTCCATGTTAATTCTCCAGTTTAGTTCCCCCGTGGGCTACTCCGTACTCCCAACTAGGCCACGAGCCTAGAACAGCGTCGCCAATTTATGTGTCCTACATCAACGTGCAGTGGAGACATTAGAACTCATACACTCTGATGTATGCGGAACAATGTCATTTACCGCTAGAGGTGGATTCTCCTACTTCATTACCTTTATCGATGATCACTCGTGATATGGGTATGTATACCTTATGCGGTACAAATCTGAAGCCTTTGGGAAATTCAAAGACTTCAAAGCTGAAGTAGAAAACAAGCTTAATAAAAGTATTAAGTCACTAAGTCTGACCGAGGTGGTGGATACTTAGGCAACGAATTTCAAGATTACTTGAAAGAAAATGGCATTGTTTCCAGTGGACTCCTCCGGGAACTCCACAGCATAATGGGGTCTCATAAAGGATAAATAAAACTTTATTAGATATGTTTCGATCAATGATGCCAGACACGGATCTACCTCTTTCATTTTTGGGTCTTGCTTTAGAAACTATAACACTACTACTAAACCATGTTCCTTCCAAGACTGTAAGTCAAACACCATATGAGTTATGGTTTGGGAAATGTCATAGTCTTAGTTATATAAGAGTTTGGGGATGTGACACATATGTTAAGCTCACACAAACTAACAAATTGGATGATAGGGCAATTAAATGTAAGTTTGTTGGATATGCCTTGAACTCAAGAGCATAGGTGTTCTACGTCCCAAATGAACAAAGAACATTTGTCTCACGAAATGTAAAATTTCTAGAGAATGAATTCCTTCTCAAGAAATATAGTGGGAGTAGACTTGACCTCGATGAGGTACGACAAGAAAAAACTAACATAGAACTAAACCCCAGGCCCCTGAAAAGGGAAGCGACAGAACAACCACAAGGTAATGAACTTAGAAGGTCTGGTAGGGAAAGATATGAGCCTGAAAGATATGGTTTCCATATTGATGAGGAACATGATTAGGTCATTGATAATGATGATCCCACTAGTTATGACAAACCAATGCATGACATTGATTCAGTCAAGTGGCTTGAGGCCATGAAATCCGAAATAGACTATATGTATCAGAATCAAGTCTGAGACTTGGTGGATGCACCCGAAGGGATAAAACCAATAGGCTGCAAGTGGATTTACAAGTTTAAAACTGATACATAAGGCAACATCCAGACCTATAAGGCTAAATTGGTGGCGAAAGGTTATAGACAAATCCAAGGAATTGACTATAACGAAACCTTCTCGCATGTTGCAATGATAAGGTCTATTCAAATTTTACTAGCACTAGTTGCACACTTTGATTATGAGATTTGGCAGATGGATGTCAAAACAGCTTTCCTTAATGGGAACCTCATAGAGGAAGTCTATATGACACAACCTGAGGGGTTTGCATCTAAAAATGATCATAATAAAGTATGCAAGCTTAAACGATCCATTTATGGACTCAAGCAAGCCTCCAGAAGTTGGATTATACGATTTGATGAGATAATCAAAGAATTTGAATTCATCAAAAATGTAGACGAGCCTTGTATTTACGGGAAAAGTAGTGAGAGTGCTGTTGTGTTTCTTGTATTACATGACGAAGATATATTAATCATCAGGAATGATATTCCCATGATGCAAGCCACCAAGCAATGGTTATCTCAGAATTTCTCCATCAAAGATTTGGGAGAAACAGCCTACATCCTCAACATTAAGATCTACCATAATAGATCTAAGAGGTTGTTAGGACTTTCTCAATCTACATACATAGATAAAGTTTTGAAAAGATTCAAAATGGAAGATTCCAAAAGAGGTAATTTACCTACTTGTCATGGAATCAAATTATCTAAGGAGCAATGTCCACATACTCATTCAGATAGAGAGCGTATGAGTAGGATCCCTTATGCTTCAACTGTTGGAGTTATACGGTCCCGAGGATCGATTATAAAGCATAAAATACATGTGCGAATACAACGAGGAAGTTGCGAAATACTTACATCGAGCGGTTGAGCGATGTAGTGGACAATAAAAATTCACTTTCTGCCTCCTTCAAGTCACGGCAGTGAGCTATTTTCCCTCTCCAAGATTCAGCTTTGGTCCTCCATGCAAGCTCCAAGCTTGTTATGAAATGATTCCATGCACACGAGTGGGTTTCCCTATCACCTTCGTATGTCTCTTTGAGTGCTAGCTCTTGATGTTTTTGCCACAAAAACACCATTGTTTCTCCCTTCACTGTCACGGCAGTGACCAGAAAATGAAGAGCAACAGCCCACTTTGGGCGTGAATGAGGAAGATGAGAGAATGAGAGAGAGATGGAAAAATGTGTATATGATAATTGATTTCTAAAATCAATTCACCATATACCAATTTTTTTATTTTCAAAAAGTCAAAAAGTACAAGCATTAAAAGCTTATCCATCTACCACCATCAATCAATCAAGTGACAACTTGTCACATCACTCAAAGTGACATGTGATTTGACGCTTGATGTTACTTGCGAGCCGCACTTGAATTCGAAATGCGAATGCGCTCGCAAACACTCCCGGGCTCGGGTTCACTAATTCCAAATTAACGAATTTTCCATTGCGACGTAATTAATTAATTATGCCTAGCAAAATCACTATTCACGTCGCTAATGAATTAATTCTAAATTAATTCGTTCACCCGAATTAAAATCTAATTTCAATTCCGCGTCAAAATCCAATTTCATATAATATATAGAATTTATTATTTACCGATTAATTCCAAATTAATCACTCTCTCTTTAAATGATATTTTATCCTAGATAAAATATCTCCGCAATTAATCCCAAATTAATTTTCTCTCTTCTAATTAATCCCAGATTAATTAAAGTGCGAGTCATACGTCATCGGTGAATCTTCGGGAAGCGACCCATGAGATCCTCGGATATGTTGGCAGTAAATTCGGTCGTCGGACTATCCGAATACGTAAGTACCTAGTACTACGTTTTTACCGATTTACAAGACAAGGTTGGCTTCTAGCAAAGCGCCATGCCTACCCAATTCTCCAGAAACATCCTTACAGGAATATAGCGATCTATATCAGGCGTAGTATATGTAGTATTGCATATTTCGATCCTGTATCGGATGATCACATGCAAGGCCTGGGGCTGGTACAATGTATGCCTCGTACGAAGCATATATCGGATCACGAGCAACTAGTCTCTTTATTATTGGATAATCATGACCAAGTAATATTATCCGGATGGTTGCAACCCTTTAGAGAACCAGTTTTGTATCCCTGCGTGATCATCATCTCCATAAGACTGGAGTGATACTTCCGTCTTGACATCACACCCAACACACTACGATTCTCAATATACCCAGCAGAGGTGTACACAGAACCTGTTAAAGCCCTGGACGACCAAAACCAAAGTATATTGATTGTCGCAAGTATTAGCGGTGCAAGTCTCAGGTTAAGACCAAATTCACCTACCCTGATTTCGGACTTCTATAGACACATAGTCATACTACTAATGAAATTCCGAGGGGGTCTATCGAGAGTGAAGCTGTTTCCCGTAAAATCAGTAAACACAACCTTCTATTACACTTACATGAGTATCCTATACCCAAATATATGAGAACTATGTCGTTATGCCCTCACAACGCGCACAAGTGTAATACTTGTCTTTTACGCATTATCGATGTCCATTCTCGATAATACTCTGACTAGGGATATTTAATGATTAAACCTTCGTGGATTGATACTGTCTCATATCATCTCAATCCAGGAACTAATCATAAGGACCTCATATCATTTATACATCTTGGTGATCTAATCACAAATGATAAGAGAGCAATCTCTTTTGTCACATAGTTAATTTGTACAACAACACCATGATCTGTACAATTAGTGACGCTATGGGTCATAACTGTCCAACATCAACAATAGGATCGATCATGTACGCCATGCTATGTACAAGACCTGATGTCTCTTATGCTCTTATCATAATGAGCAGGTATCAGGAAAATCCTGATGAGCAACGCTGGGCAGCTGTCAAAACAATCCTCAAGTATTTGAGAAGAACTAAGGATTTATTTTTGACATACGGAGATTGTTCTGAGATGAAAGTCACTGGTTACTGTGATGGGAGCTTTCAGACCGATAGGGATGACAGCATATCGGAAACATGATATTTGTTTACTTTGAATGGCAGAGCTATCAGTTGGAAAAGCTCAAAGCAGTCAACTACAGCGGACTCCACCACTGAAGCCGAGTATATTGCAGCATCTGAGGCTGCTAAAGAAGCAGTCTGGATAAAGAAGTTCATCACGGAGTTGGAAGTGCTTCCCGCAATAAAGAATGGCGTCACGATGTACTGTGACAACACGGGCGCCGTTACTCAATCAAAGGAACCAAGGTCCCACCAGAAATCCAAGCATGTACTCAGGCGATTTCATCTCGTCAGGGAGATTTTTGAGAAAAAAAAATGTTATTATAGAGAAAATACCCACAGAAGATAATCTTGTAGATTCTCTGACTAAAGGGATGACTCAACAAAAGCATGATAGGCACACCCGAGAGTATGGTGTCCAAATTCATACTAGTTGGTTATAGTGCAAGTGGGAGATTGTTAGGGATATGCCCTATACCCAACTTGTGGATGGGTTATATGTACATGTATTTGTAATATTTTCATTAATTAATAAAATGACAATCTTTATTATACGTGTCTTACATGACTTATATAAATCATCAAACACTGTAATAAGCCCTTGGAGTAATAAGATAATGGCTTCCACGCCTTACAAGAATCATTACTCTCAAACGTTCCTAGTCATAGTTTTGTGAATAATCTGGGCTTTCATAAAGCGAAGAGAATAGCATGATGATATGATCCACCCTTAAGTGGGGTAGCCGATCTCATAGGCTACAAGAGGAGATCCGTCCGCTTGGTGTACCACATGGATGCATGAGTTGCTCGTGTCCATCGAACTGACCACCGAAAGTTTTCATATGGAGTGTTTATCCTATGTGTCTGTGAGAACTTTCATGTATCGATTGTATGACTAGTCCTTAGACTTGAGGTCTTTACAATCTTATGTGTGAATCAAATAACTTTGACATTCTCCTTCCCCGGTTCAAAAGATCCGGTGTCATTTGTTGAAACACATGAAGTTTGTAAAGATGCAACAGAGAATTGCCACTCTCTCGGATAATATTTTCTTATAAGAGTAGTATTTCAGTTCGCGGGTTGATATGTGTGATCAATGCTTGAGACTGTGGCCACAGCGGAAGAATCATGTGAGATTCTTGGGTTAGCACGATTCATGACACTATCAACATCATACCTTTGACTATATGGGTAGACACTTTCCATACCCGAGGTCAAACGGTGGGGATATAGTGAGGTGAGGGACTGTATCATATGTAAATCGCATACAGAATGGGTATATATATCTTTCCTTCTCATTTGGGGGCCTTAGCATGTTGCTAGATGTCAACATTGGTCATTAAAATCGAACGACCATCTGATCGGATGATAATTTATGTTCGATTAAATTATCACGATTCATTTCATGTCCAACTTGAAGGGAACCCAAAAGGTCACACACAACAAAGCCGAAATCAATGGTTAACAGTGCACAATACAAATTTAACATCATATATGATTGTTTTAGGAATTGTTCATAAATGGTTCAATGTGTTTAATTATTGAACAGATCATTTATGAGGTTCCATAGTGGCTTAGGGATTGGTGAATGACGATAGGGGCACTTTGGGAATTGGAAAAAAATGTGAATAGTAATGTGAATATTAAAAAAAATTTAATTTGTTATTTTTTTTGAATTCTAATTCGGCCCAAACTCTTATTAGGGTTTTATAATCTTATTAACATCCAATGGCTAAGATTAAATTAGCTTTTATCCCACATCGGATTCTTAATTAATTTTTTTGTCTTTGGAGCACCTATATAAATCCAATGAATTCTTTAAAATAATTTGCACCAACCTTTCATGTCTTGGGTTTATATAAGTGAGCAACTCTAAAGTTTAAGAGTAAGCCACTGCTTTTGAGGATCCTTAAGTCTAATTGACTAGAGGAACCTCAAGTTAAAAGTTTTGAGGTATTTGCCTAGGCTAGCACCAATGGCAAAATACCCGTGCACTCAAGGCGTAGTCTTGCCGTTGAGTTTTGGCTTTGGTGTGTGCACCTTTGGAGGCCACACACTTGGGTGGCTCTTTGGAATGTGGAAGAGCTTGCTGAGTTCGAGAAAAGCTTGTAGATTGGAGGGAGGACTGGAGGAGTCTTCGGTTCAAGTAAGTCTTTTTCTTTCTTTATTTTAATTAGAGTTCTTCTGATAGTTAGCATGTTTAGGTTTATGTTCTTTGCATGTTTTATGAGTTTTTATGATTGGAATATATAGTAACATGTCTAGGCTTGTAGAATAATCAAAACAAATGGGTATTGGGCAAAAGGGATAGCGGCATCATAATTTTATTTTTTTCTTGATTTTCCGCTGCGCACTCGCGGCCGCTTCCCAACATTTGGGTGAGGTTATTTGTATTCTAAAAATTTCTATAAACATATATATTTTAATAAAAAAATTTATTACTAAAATACACTTTACGTGAATTTCTATTAAAGATAATTTATAAAATATAACACTACAAGAAAATAGTGAATACCAACCGAAATTACCGACTGAATTTTTTGGCCGAACAATACCAATCGAATACCGACTTATTAAAAATTAAAACAATTTCTGACCAAAAACCAACCGAAAAATGGCCGACAGATAATTCTATTGATATTCGGTTGGTAAATAAGGCGTTGAAGACCAATTTAGCGCCAATAAATGACGTCAAGCTTTTACTGACACATTACCGACCATAATTTTGATTAGTAAATAAATTTTTATTTCTGACCGAAAATATCGATCGATCATCTATAATTTTTACCGACCGATTATATTTCGATCGGTAATATATAATTAATTTAAATAAAATCATAAAAAAATAAATATATACTAATGATATATATTCTGACGGAATAGTTGGGTCGGTATACCGACCGATGTAAATACGGTCAGTAAAATAAGGTGTCAAACACCAATTGAGCACCAAGAAATGGCGCAATTACAAGCATATTATCTACCGAATAGGTTTCGATCGGTAAATACCCTAAAATTACCGATTGAATTTTATCGGTCGGTGAAATTTTAGAATATAAATATAAACTTTCCACTTCCCCTAACTCACTGCTCACTATCTTCTTCATTTTCAGATTTCTGCTCACTGTCTTCTTCACTGCTTCAGTCTTGTTAAGTTTTTTTCTTTCTACCATATTAATTGACAAATGTTATGTACAAATCAAAATAATTAGGAACTTATGTTTATGGATTATGTATATGTGTGGTTGTATTAAGGTTAGAAAATTGAATTAATTAGGAACTTGTATTATGAGTGTGTTGATGATTATTTAGAAGTATTATAGTTTGATCTGCTTCTTTCTATAACATGGCGAATTTTTATATTCTTCCATTTTATAAGATAACAGAAATGAATTCAAACACATAGTAGATGTATGCGATGCTTCAAAATGATGCCACACTTAACATGGAATTTGTAAATGGAATACATGAGTTTATTGAATATGCTACTGGTCAGTCGGCATATATTTAAGGCAATAAGATAAGGTGTTTGTAGGAGCGAATCGGGGCTTACCGCTATACCTATGACATTGACAACCACTACACTGTTGGGCTCGTAGCCTGTAGAGAGTTTGATATCCCTATCGGGGACTAACTAGAGAATAAGAGAGTTACCACCTGGTATGAGACACCGAGAATGATTTAAGGCCATACTACACCCATCCGAAGGTTCGATCTTAATCTGTTTGGGTTTGGAATAGTCCTTTACTGATGCCAATATAATATTTACGCTTGAAGGAGGTATCCTAATATTTATAATGTAAGAACACACACGAAACGATTTATAAGGCATACCATTTGCGCAAGCATGAATTATAAAGATAATAAATAAAATAAATGTTCATAAGCTATTACAACAATAATAATGAAATAGATATGGGCATGCATTTCATGGGCCTAGTCTCGGGGAAGCCTGGCCGAACATGTCTCAAGGTTGGCCAGACAAAATATTCAATTGACATATCCGACCGGACTTACTGGAACTCTGGCAGGATACATGTGTAAACCAGAAATACGAAACACATGCCAATGATAAGAGATAAAAAAAAATATGTCCTAAGTGTAACAATAATGAAATGACCATCTCCTAGTGGTACATGGAGTTGTATCCCGAGTGCGAACCATATTACCGTCTATTCAGAATCAGCTATGGAACTTACAGCCGGGTTTCCATACTATACACCACAGGATCACAGGGCCAAATATCAATCATGTCCGGCCAGACATAAGACAAGTCTGACCGGACTTATTTCATAGGTTATGTATTAAGAAAAACATGTATAAAGCAACCTAGCGCAATAATTAATCATGCATATCAACTTTATCTTAGACAGTAAAACGAACACATACATATCATCAACTAAAATAGTAGAATGAAACAACTAAAAAACTAAAAATGGATAGATTAATGATGGCGAGCGTAATAAAAAAAGGTTAAGCATGCAATCAAATACTGAAAGTAGTGAGCACAGTCAGATTTATCTATCTTTGGCCGGATGTGTGTGCATGTCCAACCGGACGTAGTGTATGTCTGACCTGAGATACTATGTCAAAACGGAATCTCAGATTCACATAAATATTAAGAGGATACCCTCAGGTCGTACCTTTTTCAATATAGCTAGGCTCTAGAGACAATTCTGATCATTTGGTCTTTGCCAGATTCATAGAACATTAGGAACTCTAAGGGAATGTAGGTTAATATTTTCCTTAGTGTTTTTCTCTATTTTTGAAAAAAAGATTGTTATTAATAATTTGCTTCTTTTCTCTCCCCCCTTTATAGTGAAACCGAGGCGGCTGAGGATGGAAGGGGGTTGCAAAATCCCCCGTCCTCATCCAATCTGTCCCGAGTGATCAACAATAAAAATGTCAAACACAACTCGAACCATGTCCAGCCAGATTTAGGGTTTTAGATGTATATTCTGTTGGATGTAATCAAGAATGTGATTCCAGCTAATTTAATTTTATACGTCTGTTGATAGCTCGATGCATATCCTATTGGATATACAATTTGAATTATATATTTGGCCAAAGACAATTAGATCCATAAACTTCAATAAATGTTAATCTACTCATTCACTGACAGTTGTATCATATCCAGTCAAATTTAGGATTTTTAGGTCATGTCCGGCCAAATTTACTGGCTAGAGATGTGGGTAGGCCTTAATAAGTGATGTCTAATTGGCTTGTTGACTATATTCCTTGGAGTTCCTTTCCTTATTGGCATTCATCCTTATATAAAAATATGGTGTCTACAGTCTCCCCAACTTTGGTAGGCTTGTGTAATATGTGATAGTTACATGCCTATCAAAGTCATGCATGCTTTTTTGATGTACCTGGCTTGCCGAGCATTGTCAGACTTACCTCGCTATGTTGTAGTTTGTTTGTTGTTTGGTGTTTGTACCCCATTTTTAGAGTTGTTTATGACGCTGCAACCTCATTCCTGAAGTCTGTATCCCTTATTTGTTGTTCGTCCTTATTCTCGAGGTTGTCTTCATTCTGAAAGTTTGCACACATTCTTGGAGTTGTCTTCATTCTTGAAGTCTGTATTCATTCCCGAAGTTGTCTCCTGATAAGCGGTAAATATATCAATATTTATTATCCATTTTACTTAATATGTTTTTATAGTTTCTTGAGTTTTGTGAATATTTTGATGTGTTTTGTGTTATTTTATAGATAAATAAAATAACAGGACTCTATGGAATCAAATCAGAGCTTAAACGGCGAAAATTGGATGAAAAATGGCAAAATTGGAATTATGCGTCGCGATCAATAAAATGCACTGGCCACATGTCAATATCACAATAAACTTGCTATCCTACGCCGGACACGTGTCATCATCCCATGCTGCTGATATTACACATCATTGCTTACGTCCGATTCACGACGCGCACAACTTCACGCGTCACGACACTGAGCCAATAATTCTACCGACAGCCACGTGTCAAGATCCTGTTGAATCAATGGCGCGTCGCGATTCGCAAGGGTTTTACGTCGTGACGCGCAGAGAATATTTTGTCTATAATTGAAGCTGAAATCGAAAGGAAAATTCATACCTTCTTCTGGGGATTTCCTTAAGATTACTAAGAACATTGTATCTTGTTTGTTTATTTACAGCTTTCTGTATTTAAATTTTTTTATTTTACGCAATAATTCTTTCTTTACTTTACTTTTCATTCTTTATTGTTACTTTTTAGTATGAAGAGGTAACTCCCCTCTGCTAGGGTGAAAGTTTAGGTTTTTATTACTAATATTTAGATTAATCTCCTATAATTATAATATATAAACTATTTAAAACCTGACTTAATGGGATACCGCCTTTATGGTCGGTTGGACTAAATTAAATTGATTTAAACCTAACTAAATTGGATACCGTCTTTATAGTCGGTTGTAATTAATCATAAATCTGACTTAATCAGGATACCGCCTATATGGTCAGTTGGTAAAGTCATGCAAAGTTTATATATATAATAAGGGAGATATCTAAAATAGAAGTAATAAAAGTGGATCCATCATTTTCTTTATTATTTTATTTACCTTTTTAATTTACAAGCTTTACTTTGTGTTATTTACTTAAGTTTTTAATAGTCCTAGATATGTGTGGTAACTAAACCCTTTATCTGTGGTTGTGATGAATTCCAATATCACGGGTTTATAAGTGGTAATTTTTCGTCTTGGGTAATATAAAGGTTTATTTATTGAGTCTTAAGCTTAATGCTTCTTGTTAACTGGCCATTAATAAGATTGATTTGGTAAACTTAAAATGAACTTGGAAATATATTTTAGGTTTAGCCTTAGACTCAATAGCTCACGATCTCACCTTGGGGCAAGAGACTTTAGGTAGATTTCCTTACAGTATAGGAATATACCTGTCGGGCGGGAGTAGCCATAATTGGAACTTAATCTTAATGAATTCAGGCAACTTGGTTGACATAGGAATATGATTAATTGGGTTATACTGGATGTTTACATTATACCATCGGAAGAGGCTTTGGCATAATTTCGTGTTCCAAGTTAATAAACCAATATTTTGCACAAACATGAGATAACCACTTCAACTTTAAAAGATATTGGAATGATTCACAACCCTAGATAGTTTCTTAATATTGATTTTTCCTTTAATATACTTTTTGCACTGTTTTATTTACTTGTTTTCAGACAAAAATCACCATCCAATCAACAATCAATCTATTAGATACTCGTAAATATTTAACATCAAAAATTAATAGCTAAGGTATTAAGTCATCGTGGGGTCGATACATTTTATACTAGTTGAGCGATACGTGCGCTTACGTAACGTGAGTGATTTCACTGATTAAGTTTTTGACGCCGTTGCCGGGGACTTATTTATCTTTTACTATTAATTTTAGGGTTACATACCTTTACTTGTGTCTAATTTATTTTTACTTATTATTTATGTTTTCTTGTGTTTCAGGTTCTCAGACACTACATGAGAAGAACCAGAAGCATCGAAATCCATCCGTTTGACCCAGAGATTGAAAGAACCATCAGACAGTTGATAAGGGAAAGGCGAGAAGGCCAAGAAGCACTGATCAATATGGAACCTGAACCTTTGGAGGTTGTACCGCCAATTCCTATTCGAGACAGAACTATTCTGGTGGTTGACGGCTTCATTTCATGTATTTACTTCCTCCCTTACCATCAAATGCGTGTGACATCAAAACATGCATTCAGATGATACATCAGTCAGTTCAGTTTGGGGGGAATGCAACTGAAGATCCTAATGCCTACATCAACAACTTCCTGGAAGTTTACGGCACATTCAATTACAACCGAGCGGTAGAAGAAGCAATGAGACTACGTATGTTTCCATATTCCTTGAAAGACACAGCTAAGGCTTGGCAACATTCACTACCAGCAGGTTCATGTTGGTAATTATCTAGGTCCCAAGATCATCAAACAAGCATGATAAAGTGTGAAATACATATCAAAGAAGTTGCGGAATACTTACATTGATCGGTTGTGCAACGAAACGACGAACAAAATCATTTTTCCCTTTGAAATTCGGACTTGGCAGTGAGCAGTCCACTGGTTCAAGTTTTCAGATTTTGCTCCATCATTTGAGCTTCAAATCTTCGTCGTTTGATTCCCGGCTCGTGGATAAGTATCCCTATCACCTTCGCATGTCTCTCGGAGTGCTAGCTCTACTTGATTTTGCCACAAAATCAACACCCATTGCCTCCATAAGCTCACGGTTTTGAAGCAAACCAGTGAGCATTTTCACAGCCCCTTGGGCGTGAATGGTGAGAGAGAATTAGAAGAGAAGAAGTTGTGTGTTGGTTGTTAAAATGGTTTTGTATATCTTATATATGATTTCTAAAATTAAATATATGATATACAATTTTCAAAAGTCAAAGTAATATATGTAATAATATATTACCATCAACTTTTAAAAGCCTTTTCCAACCACTACCAACTACATCAAGTCACATCTTTCATTCAATCAAGTGACAAGTTGTCACATCACTCAAAGTGACATTTGATTTGACGCTTGATGTGACAAATGATTTGACGCTTGATGTGACTTGCGTGCCGCACTCGAATTCAAAATACGAATGCGCTCGCAATCACTCTCGGGCTCGGGTTCGCTAATTCCTAATTAGCGAATTTTCCGTTGCGTCGTAATTAAATGATTACGCCTAGCGAATTCACTATTCACGTCGCTAACGAATTAATTCTAAATTAATTCGTTCGCCCGAATTAAAATCCAATTTCAATTCCGCGTCGAAATTCAATTACGCTTGATATATCAAATATATCAATTTACCCGATTAATTCTAAATCAATCGTTTTCTCTCTTTAGACGATATTTTATCCCAGATAAAATATCTCCGTAATTAATCCCATATTAATTTTCTCTCTCATCAAATTAATCCCAGATTAATTATGAGTGCGAGTCATACGTCATCGGTGAATCTTTGGGAAGCGACCCATGAGATCCTCGGATATGTTGGCAGTAAATCGAGTCTTCGGACTATCCGAACACGTAAGTACCTCGTACCACGTTTACACCGATTCACAAGACAAGGTTGGCCTCTAGCAAAACGCCATGCCTACCCAATTCTCCGAAATATTCTTACAGGAATATATAGATCTGTATCAGACGTAGTATACAGTAGTATTGCGTATTTCGATCCAGTATCGGATGGTCACGTGCTAGGCCTGGGGCTGGAGTTGTGTCTTCCCCGTACGAAGCACATGTCAGATGTCTGGTAACTAGTCTCTATAATCGGATATACATGACCTAGTCATAATACCCCGATGGTCGCGCAGCACTTAAGAGCACTAATACCGTATCCTACGTGACATCATCTCCACTATGACTGTTTGACATCACACCCAATACTCTACGATTCTCAATATACTCAGTATCGACGTACACAGAACCTGTTACAGCCCTGGACGACCTCAACAAGAGTATATTGATTGTCCCAAGCATTAGCGGTGCAAGTCTCAGGTTAAGACCAAATTACACCTACCCTGATGTCGGACTCCATAGACACATAGTCATACTACCAATGGGATTCCGAGGGGGTCTATCCAGAGAGAAGATATTTCCCGTACCATCGGTGTGAAAACCAACTCCTATACACTTGCATGAGTATCCAATACCCAAATATATGAGAACTATGCCGTTGTGCCCACAAACGCGCACAAGTGCAATACTAGCCTATTCTGCATTATGGATGTCCAGTCTCGATAATACTACGACTAGGGATATTTAATGATTAATCCTTCATGGACTGATATGTCTCATATCATTCTCAATCCAGGAAACTAATCATATGGACCTCTCTTCATTTATACATCTATGGTGATCTAATCACAAATGATGAGAGTGCAATTCCTTGTCACATAGTTAATTGGTAAACAACACTATGATCTGTACAAATAGTGATGCTATGGGTCATATTATCCAACAATCTCCCACTTGGCACATAGCCAGTCACTCAAGTGTCGTACACCCAAACTATGTACAGTCGCTCAAATTACTGAGAAAAGGTTTTGTCAGCGGATTTCCATGATTATCGTCTGACGCGATTTATACGATCATCACATCGCCACGATGTATGATCCGAACGAATCAGATGAATATAGAAGTATATATCTGGGTCGTCGATGAGACCATTAATTCTTTAGCCTGTGCTGACGCCCAGCTCAGCTGCTAACAGAACCATATCTAATCTAATTAGATTTATATCAACCCAAATGGCTTCTATTGCGCCTCAGCTGCAGCAATAATCCGCATTTGTTGTTTATTTGGTAACAGAATCTTGCTCGGAAGATTTCCAGCTCACTGTTCCATTATTCAAACTTTATAGTACCATAGTATTTAAACGTTTGGAAACTGCAGCAGTGATCCCAGTCCACTTCAAGTTCTCCTTCTCCATAGCTTAAGACAACATCTTTAGTTCTCTGAGATACTAACAGATGTTCTTAACTTCAATCCAGTGACTATCACTTGGATTGACCTGACTGTGACTCCATATGCTCGAAGCGTATGAGACACCATATCAAGACATTTTAAATGTACAATTTCCCAGAGAGAGTTAACAAACTCCAAATCTATCCCAGTAGATCTCTTTTTCCTTGAATAATGGTTGTTACTCCCAGAATTCTACGGAGAATAATCTTGAAAGCCAAGCAGCTTCACCGATTGTTTTATACGGGAATATCATTTCCAAGAAATGACTATATATTATCCTTTTTTACAGGAAAGCCATTGTCTGTGCGCTCCCACTAACCCTCTTATATACACAAGAATCATTTCGTTTTGAATTAAATCATACATCATTATGATTACATCAAAACAATAATTCCAAGAACCTAATGCTTTCTTCAATCCAAACATGGATCGAATAACCCGCCAAACCTTGTTTGCTGGTTTAGGTACGACAAAATCGTCAAGATGTTATTAACATCCTCCAAAAGGTTCCTTTTTAGGAAAGCGATTTTGATCTTTAACTGACACATTTCATAAATGTACAGTTTCAACAAGCATTATCCCAATAGATTTACCGTGGCAACAGGTAAAAGGTTGAACCGTAATCAACACAATGTTGATAACGATACCTTTCCGTTACAAGCCTAGCTTTGTACGTTGGTATGTTTCCATCCATGTATGTCTTCCTTGAAGACCTTTACAGTACCAATAGGCACAATGCCTTGCGGTACATCAACCAGTGTCCAAACATAGTTGGTATACATGGAATCCATTTCGGACTCATGGCACCTTGCCATAAAGGGAGTCGATACCTGTATCACTTCCTCAAAACGTAGTCGGATGGTATACCTCAACAAGATTGACATCTTTATGAGGTAAGGATAAGATCAAACCCATACCCCAGGTTGTTTCTGATTCTCTCCGATCTTGTGGTTCTTGTGTATTCGAAGATTAATGGTATAGTTTCATCCTTGATGAACTATTTATGTTCCACTAAGGACTTCGTGCCTTGAACAGCTTACTCCGATTTTCATCGAGTTATACCATCCTCCCACTTACCACTGCATATCGATTATTCCTTAGGAAAAACCGCATGTGAGCAAAATAACATTGTTCTCTCGTGAGATTTATAAGTACTATACTTATGGTTTCCCTAGGATAACCAATACTTTGGCACTTATCCAATTTGGGTTCTGGTTTGGTATCATCCAAAACGTATGCCTTGCATTCCCAAATCTTCAGGAGTGTGAAACCCTGTTTCTTTCCCGTTCATATCCAATATGATTCTGTCAAACAGATTTTTTTATGGAACCTTATTCTAAATAAGTTTGCACTGTTAATACATATCCGTTGTTGAAGGAAATGGTAGCTCAGAGCAACTCGTGATAAACCTTATCATGTCCAACAAAAATTCGGTTTCTCCGTACGGTACACCGTCAAACTGACGTTGTCTCGGGATGAGTCCTCATTGAAAGAATACTATACTCTTTCAAGTATATGTGAAACTTATTACTTATGTATTTCCATTACGGTCTTACCGTGACGGTATAATACTATAGGCGATCTGTCTGTCTACTTCGTGTCGAAACTCTAAAAGTTTCTGATTTGTGTTCTTCAAAAGAAAACACATAACCATAAATGATGCCACATTGTTAAGGTCACGAAATATTCATATCCACATCTTAGCCTAGCTAGACATGGGGCCCACTTACATCACTATGAATATGGCTAACAGATCGGTGGCACTTTCACTATTACCAAGTACAATAGTGTTTTAGTACTTTACCTAATAAACTAGATTCATAGACTTTATTTGAATTGTCAAATCAGTCATAGTACCCACTCTTCAAACGTGTGGATATACGACTCTTATTTAATTCTGTCCTAGACAACAATGCCACAAATAAGTCTCTACTTGATCAAATCAATTTGAGCTATTATTTGTCATTTATATGTTTTGAAGATTTTAATTATATTCAAAATATAAATTCTGTTATTCACATCTAATGTGTTTATCTCAGTATCATCTTATATAATGAAAACTTAGTGTTTCTAGAAATAAGGTTTATCCACAATGGATTAAAACACTGATATAGAGATAATGTCTCTAGTCAAACTAGTTACATTATAACAGTTCCTAATTAAGTACACACCCGAAGGGTAGTTCCTAAAACTTAGGTATCTACGGTCGAAACAGCAACTTTCGTCCCGTTTCCGATTCGCAGAGCAATCTCAGCTTGAAGTCGTATCCTGCTCAAAGCAGATTCTGAACATCAATACATATATTTTATGTACCCACTAAGTATTTAAAATCTAATTTCAATACTAGTAGTGAACATAACTTTGACAATCATTTTAAAGTCAGAGTCTTGCCCTTTTTTAATTCCTTCCTATCTGCCATTACCAAACGGCAGTCACTTTAGGATATGTCATTTATCTTCCAGAAGATAATAATGAATTTTCATTTGTACCCTTTCCAATATTTCAAAAGCCTTTGGCCAAGCCTTGGGTTTCTAGAATATTGTAGTAAAGTGCGTCTTGCGCTACTTACCTAATGCAAAGTTCGACTTTATCTCCTTGAGATTTGTCATTAACTCTCCAAGAGTTATCAATGCAATTTTAATCCTTAAATCTAAACATAGATTTATGTCAAGTCTAAGAATTAAGCACTTTAAGTTATCATTACATGAAACTTCTAAAGATCATGCTCTACTATTGCTTAATTCCGGGCTTAGGCATAATAGGTTATTTTATCAACTAAAGTAACTTATTATTTATTTCAGGACCATCCTGAAATTTAATCCAATTTGAAAATTAACATTTAAAATATTTTAATCCAAGATTATATAAATGTCCAATCTTCAATTTAATTTGATTCAATAGTCCAAATCTATCATCAATGATTTGTAGTACTATTTATTATAATGATTATTATAGTCCAACTCTACAATCAAATATAATTTAAATTAAATTAACCTCAATTACATGATTACTATAATCCAATTATAAAATCAACTGTAAATGAAATCAATTAATTCAAATATTGATTACTATAATCCAATTATATAATCAAATATAATACAGTCCAACTACTTAAGTTAAACACAACATTAAATATTAGTCCAACTAATACTTGTAATTTATTTGACGAGTGATATTGTCTGAGCGCATATGGCAAGTAATTGACGAATATTGCAAATTCAATTCTTGCCTCCCACTATTTTTAGGGAGTCTCTAACCCTCTGTCGAGTACTCGGGAAACCGCGTTTCCTAGGGGCTAGGATCCCGTTTAATATCACACATTGGACTTTGGCCAACAAATTGTATTGATAATTAACATTAGGTAGATCTCTAAGATCGATTGGATCCGATATCCAATTCCTAGATCCGGTAGGGGGGGGACTTCCAAGTCCGAAACATATATCTTATATGCCAATACATCCAATGTATTACCTAACCTTTTCCTCTGAATCAACTAGGCCTTGGCTTTGGCACAACAAACTAATGATCCCAGTCAAGCGTGGACCCATTGACCATGGAAGCTTCGTAATCAATGTCGTTGGACAAGAAGTGGTCTTGACTTTGGCCAACAAACCACAACTTGGACAAGAAACCAATATGGAACAAAGCCTCGTGATTCAAACACATCTTCGATGGACAAGGGCTTGACTTTGGCCAACAACCCATGCCAATCTAGGATCTTGAGTAAGAATCACTCAATGGAAGGAAAAGACGCATGATATTTGATGAGGGTTTTTCGCGTGCAAATTGGCTACCAATTTATTATCTTTGTTAAGGTCTCATCATCATACACCCTTAAACATGCATTCTAAATACATAATAAAGCGCATATGAAAATAAAATAATAATGATATGCAGATGGATACTTCAACACATTGATCCTAGATCAAATCTCTCCTTTTCTCTCTCAAACTAGCACTTGTATTACTTCTACATGTTACACTACACTTCTAAAGAAACCTCATTTACATCGAGGGGAATAGGTGAGAAGAGAATACAAAGAGAATAGAGGTGATAAGGCTGGACACGCAGGTCCAATTTAATAAATTGAATTTATTACAACAATTTCCAAAATTTCCCCCACCCGACTAATATACATCCGATATACGTTATTCATTCATCACAACCATGTATTCACACAAGCATGTTATCAATCAATCTAATCAAATTAATTAATCTGATAATTAGTGATCATCCAATGTTCAAACAACGATTTGATTTTGCGCGAGTCAAACTCGTTTTGCGAATAAGTACTCAAAGTACGAATTCTCGAATTAAATTAAACTACAACATTAAATCCAATTTAATATGTATTTAATACTAAATCACTATTTAATTCCAAATTAAATATTACACTTTATTAATAAACCTTTTACGACTTAAATTCCAAATTTAATCGTAACGCGTCTCAAAGACCGATTAACGTCCAACGTCAATTCAATTAAAGTCCAATGGGCTTTTAATTGATTTCTTAAGGCGTGGACTTTTGGTCAACTCGGGTCAAACCGAATAACCAAAATCCAATCCGGGATTTACCCCATAAGCCCATAAATCAATCTTGGCCCATTAGGCCCAATTAAACTTTAAAGGTTCATTAAGTCGCATTTGGGCTTAACGGAAGTGGTTTTGGGCCCAATTGGATCCAATCCAATTTTCCTAAATCCAACTTTGTACAACAAAGCCCAATAAGCCCATTTACAACATAATAAGCCCAAATCCAATTTAAAGGCCCAAATAATTAAATTATCAAATTCCAAATTTCCAATTTAATTACCTAAAGTGTATATCATGATTAATCACCTAAATCAATATTTCCTAAACATCAAATTAGTCCAATTAATCATGCTTTACTTCATTATTACATGTCCAACACATTAATGAAAAATCAAACCCATTAACCATGCTTAAAGTCTCGGCCAAGGGAGTAATTTTTGTCCGATTTGAATTTAATCCAATTAATTCCACAATCGACATCTAATTAACTTCCCGAATGATTTCCAATACATCCAATTATCAAATCAAAAATCCAAGACATTAAAGGGCATTATTGAATTCGGCCAACATAAGCAAATTAGGGATTTTGTTCAATTCAAAATTCAATCCAATTAATTTCAAATTAACATCATCCTACATGATTCTAACTCATCCAATGAATCAAAATCAAAAAATTCCAAATCTCCAAATGCCTTATACCATTCGGCCAAGCTCCATCAATTGGGGAAAATTGATCCAATCATTATTTAATTAAATTGATCCAATCAATCCTTAATTAAACATGTTATAAGCATACTCAAACATTCAATTCATTCAAATCATGCTCAAAACAAGTTACCCAAATTTTAGCCCTAACAATTTCATGCTTGAACCTAGGCTCTTGATGCCATTGTTGGTAATTATCTAGGTCCCAAGATCATCAAACAAGCATGATAAAGTGTGAAATACAGATCAAAGAAGTTGCGGAATACTTACATTGATCGGTTGTGCGACGAAACGACGAACAAAATCATTTTTCCCTTTGAAATTCGGACTTGGCAGTGAGCAGTCCACTGGTTCAAGTTTTCAGATTTTGCTCCATCATTTGAGCTTCAAATCTTCGTCGTTTGATTCTCGGCTCGTGGGTAAGTTTCCCTATCACCTTCGCATGTCTCTCGGAGTGCTAGCTCTACTTGATTTTGCCACAAAATCAACACCCATTGCCTCCCTAAGCTCACGGTTTTGAAGCAAACCAGTGAGCATTTTCACAGCCCCTTGGGCGTGAATGGTGAGAGAGAATTAGAAGAGAAGAAGTTGTGTGTTGTTGTTAAAATGGTTTTGTATATCTTATATATGATTTCTAAAATTAAATATATGATATACACTTTTCAAAAGTCAAAGTAACATATGTAATAATATATTACCATCAACTTTTAAAAGCCTTTTCCAACCACTACCAACTACATCAAGTCACATCTTTCATTCAATCAAGTGACAAGTTGTCACATCACTCAAAGTGACATTTGATTTGACGCTTGATGTGACGAATGATTTGACGCTTGATGTGACTTGCGTGCCGCACTCGAATTCGAAATACGAATGCGCTCGCAATCACTCTCGAGCTCGGGTTCGCTAATTCTAATTAGCGAATTTTCCGTTGCGTCGTAATTAAATGATTACGCCTAGCGAATTCACTATTCACGTCGCTAACGAATTAATTCTAAATTAATTCGTTCGCCCGAATTAAAATCCAATTTCAATTCCGCGTCGAAATCCAATTACGATTGATATATCAAATATATCAATTTACCCGATTAATTCTAAATCAATCGTTTTCTCTCTTTAGACGATATTTTATCCCAGATAAAATATCTCCGTAATTAATCCCAGATTAATTTTCTCTCTCATCAAATTAATCCCAGATTAATTATGAGTACGAGTCATACGTCATCGGTGAATCTTTGGGAAGCGACCCATGAGATCCCCGGATATGTTGGCAGTAAATCGAGTCGTCGGACTATCCGAACACGTAAGTACCTCGTACCACGTTTACACCGATTCACAAAAACAAGGTTGGCCTCTAGCAAAGCGCCATGCCTACCCAATTCTCCGGAAATATTCTTACAGGAATATATAGATCTGTATCAGGCGTAGTATACAGTAGTATTGCGTATTTCGATCCAGTATCGGATGGTCACGTGCTAGGCCTGGGGTGGAGTTGTGTCTGCCCCGTACGAAGCACATGTCGGATGTCTGGTAACTAGTCTCTATAATCGGATATACATGACCTAGTCATAATACCCCGATGGCCGCGCAGCACTTAAGAGCACTAATTCCGTATCCTACGTGACATCATCTCCACTATGACTGGAGTGATACTTCCGTCTTGACATCACACCCAATACTCTACGATTCTCAATATACTCAGTATCGGCGTACACAGAACCTGTTACAGCCCTGGACGACCTCAACAAAAGTATAGTGATTGTCGTAAGCATTAGCGGTGCAAGTCTCAGGTTAAGACCAAATTACACCTACCCTGATGTCGGACTCCCATAGACACATAGTCATACCAATGGGATTCCGAGGGGGTCTATCCAGAGCGAAGCTATTTCCCGTACCATCGGTGAAACACAACCTCCTATTACACTTGCATGAGTATCCAATACCCAAATATATGAGAACTATGTCGTTGTGCCCTCACAACGCGCACAAGTGCAATACTAGCCTATTCTGTATTATCGATGTGTAGTCTCGATAATACTACGACTAGGGATATTTAATGATTAATCCTTCACGGACTGATACTGTCTCATATCATTCTCAATCCAGGAACTAATCATATGGACCTCTCTTCATTTATACATCTATGGTGATCTAATCACAAATGATGAGAGTGCAATTTCCTTGTCACATAGTTAATTTGTACAACAACACTATGATCTGCACAAATAGTGACGCTATGGGTCATATTATCCAACAGTTCCATCACAACTTGGAACACTGTAGCCACCATATTCCTTGTAAAGTAATTTCCATAAGCCAGAACTGCAAAGCTGAGGAATGAGATTACATCATTTCTAAAACATTAATCAAAATCTCTCTGTGAAGTTTGGAAAAGATATAAGGAATTGCTCCGGAAATATCCTCACCATGAGATTGCAAAGTGGCTACAAGTCCAAACTTTCTATAATGGACTTTCTGGACTGATAAGAACTACAGTTAATACTGCTACTAGAGGAGGTTTAATGGAAAAAGGAGAAGATCAGGCCTAGGACTTAATTGAAGAAATAGCCAACAATAATTCTTTGTGGCCAACAGAAAGATGCATGATTCAACGACTAGCAGGAATCCATGAAGTCGGAGCCAACACATCAATGAATGCCAGGCTGAAGTAGATGTGTAAATGTCTGGAAACACTTAACATGCAAGTTGTAAACATCGTCGGTGTCATAAGTTCACCATATGGAGGAGCACTAGAGGAAAATCAACATGATGAGACGGTGAATTATGTCAACAATTTCAACAGACAGGGGAACAATCCGTATTCCAATACCTACAACCAAGGGTGGAGGAATCATCCCAATTTCGCATGGAGCAACAATTCAGGGCAAAAGAACAATCCACCACCCGGATTCCAACAGCAGAACAAAGGCCATGAGTATGACAAATAACCAGAAATAAAAGAAATGCTTGCAGAGATGTTAAAAACGCAAGAAGCCAAGTTCGATGCTATGTTTCAAGCCTAAACAGCATTCAATCAAAGCCAATCAGCATCTATAAAGGCACTAGAAAATCAAATAGGACAATTGGCTAATGCTCAGAGTTACAGACCGCAAGGTACCATTCCTAGCATCACAGAACCAAATCCAAGGAACCAAGGGAAGGAGCAATGTCAAGCCATTACTTTGAAAAGTGGTGCTGAAATCAATAAAGATGTTGGAATCAAGGCGTTCACTGAGAAAGTTCCAAAAGAAAGCAGCGAAGCAGATCCACAGATGAAGGAAAAAAGGCAAAAGAAAATTTCACTCCACCTCCACCTTTTCCACAACGTCTCCAGAAAAGTAAACTAGACAAGCAGTTTGCTCGATTCCTGGAGATCCTCAAAAGGCTGCATATCAACATTTCATTTGCGGAAGCATTAGAACAAATGCCCAACTATGTCAAATTCATGAAATACATTCTTTCACGAAAATAAAGATTGAGAGATTACGAGACAGTAACATTGATAGAAGAATGTAGCGCCATCATTTAGAGGAAGCTTCCCCCAAAGTTGAAAGATTCTGGCAGTTTCACCATCCCTTGTACCATAGGAGAACATTACTTCGGAAAGGCTTTGTGTGACTTAGGTGCCAGTATTAACTTGATGCCTTTATCTATTTACAAGAAACTGCAGATTGGAGAAGCAATGCCCACTTCAGTTACTTTGCAGCTTGCTGACAGATCGCTCACATTTCCGAGAGGTGTAGTGGAAGATGTATTGGTTAAAGTCGACAAATTCATTTTAACTGCAGATTTCATTATCCTTGACATGGAAGAAGACAAAGATGTACCTATCATCCTCGGGAGACCATTCTTGGCTACAAGTCAAACTGTTATTGATGTACAAAAAAGAGAACTAACCATGAAAGTGCAGGATCAAGAATTTACATTCAAAGTTTTCAAATCCATGAAATTCCGGAATGATGAAAATGAGGAGGAATGTTTTAGAATTTATGTTATAGATAGTATCATCCAGGATACTGATGTAATACAACTTCCCATGAATAAACTTGAAGCTTACATCACCAACATGACTGACAGTGAGCTAGATGATTAAATTCTGGAATGTATCAACTATCTTGACAGACCATTTCGCTTCAAATCGACACCACAGGTGGAAAGTTTGGAACTACCGAAAAAGGAGTGAATCAAACCTTCGATTGAAGAACCACCGCAGCTGGAACTAAAGTTACTTTCGAGCCATCTCAGATATGCATTCTTAGGAAACTCTTCTAATTTACCTGTGATTATTTATTCGTCGGTAATATTGGAGCAATAAGATAAGTTGCTGAGAGTGTTACGATAACACAAGAAAGCAATTGGCTGGACTATAGCCGACATTCGAGGAATTAGTCCATCATTTTGCATGTATAAAATTCTGATGAAGGACGAGTACAAAGCCAAAGTAGAGCATCAATGGAGACTTAATCCAATCATAAAAGAGGTCGTGAAGAAAGAAATTATCAAATGGTTAGATGCATGCATCATTTACCCCATCTCTAATAGTATGTGGGTGAGTCCTATACAAAGTGTGCCAAAGAAAGAAGGAATTACTGTAGTCACAAATGAAAAGAATGAGCTGATTCCAACAAGAACAGTGATTGGATGGAGAGTATGCATGGACTACAGGAAGCTGAACAAAGCAACAAGCATTGACCAGATGCTAGACAGATTGGCGGGACATGAATTCTATTATTTTATGGACGGATATTTGGGGTACAATAAGATTTCCATCGCCCCAAAAGATCAGGAGATAACCACTTTTACATGTCTGTATGGTACTTTTGCTTTTCGTATGATGCCATTTGGACTATGTAATGCTCCTGCCACATTTCAACGTTGAATGATGGCCATCTGCTCAGACATGCTGGAACAAAGTATAGAGGTTTTCATGGATGACTTCTCTGTGTTTGGAGATTCTTTCGACCACTACTTGCAAAATCTGGAAAAAGTGTTACAAAGATGCGAAGATACCAACCTGGTTGTAGGCATTGCATTTTTGCATGTGAAACCCGATGATGAGTCGTCGGAAGGGAATCAGTATTTTGTTAGATCCTTATTCACTTGTTTAGCGTCAAGCTCACTTGTTTAGCGTCAAGCTCACTTATTTAGCGTCAAGCTCACTTGTTGGACCTCTGTTTAGAGCATATTTGGCCCAAAAAAAAAACCCGCTAACCTTTTAACCTTGGCCCACAACCCTTGCCACCTACCTAAGCCCACTCACCAAACCAACACAACACCTAGCCCACCAAGGGAGGCCCATACGCCCATATCACCCTAAATTACACCAAAATTAAATCAAATATTAATTAAATTAAACATTAACTAAATAAAATATTAATTAATTGATATACCAAATTAAATAAGACATAAAATATAATTATACCAAATTAAAATATTGTAACTTCCTAACTTAAAATATTATATACTAAATTAAAGAAATATTATACCTAATTAAAATCAATCATAACCAATTAAAAATATTGACTTCCTAATCTAACAAATTGTATTCCTAAACCAAGCCAATCAAATATTCAACCTTCCTAATTCACCAAAATTTGTCCCCCATCAAATCCCTTGCTTTCCTTGTCTAGCACCAAATCATATCTCTCTTTAATGCCAAAATCCCTTCCTTGTGAGACAAGGAGAAGCCCTAGCCATTCTCTATATAAACAACCCCTACCAAGACATGCCTCCCCTTCACAATAGACAACTCACACGAAAATCACAACAAGAAATCCTTGACATTTCACGCAAATCACAAAAATAACCACCAGATTTATCTTCATCTCTTCCCTCCTCCATAGCCGAAAACAACCAGCCCTCAAACACCCTAATCACCACCGAAAACCAACCCATAAACCCCTACACATACACCGAAAATTACCCCAAAAACAGCAACCATCCACGCCCAAAATAGTGAGTAAAAACGCCCCAAACAGCAGCCTTTTTACACGCAGAAACAGCAGCCCTGCACCCCTAAAACAGTCCATAAAATCCTTAAAATAGTAACATAAAAAACTGCACTCTAAGCCTCCTTAAACTACCGAAACACACAGCCCTTAGACCTCCTAAAAAATGCAAAAATAGTAGCTTTGAATACCTGAAATAGTAAGCAGAAAATACAGAGGAAATAGCAGCAAAACAGAGGTCAAACAGCAAGAAAAACAGCAATATAGTGAGTTAAGATGCTAAACCAGTGAACCAGAGAAGTTGAGGAGCTTTAACCCTCCGATCTCCGTGAAACGCAAATCCGAAAGTCGGCAAAAAAGGTTAGACCTGAGGGTATTTTTTCACACTCGTTTTCAGTTTTATTTTTATTATTTATTGAGTATTGTTCGCATGATTATTATGTTAAAATGCATGTTGTAGCCCTTGAGTACATAAATATGCACGTATTACATAGTATTGTATTTTGTGGCCTTGGAATAAAATGAAAGATATGTCAACTCTCGCGGTATATCGGATGGAAATCCGGAAATAAATGTCATAGCCGATTCCGAATGGACGGTAGTAAGATCTGTACTCGGGATACAACTCCACGTATCACTTGAGTAAACGACACATTCTTTTGTTTTATGTTGCTTTGATTTATTTATTATTCGTCATTTAAATTCCGCATGTTATTTGTTTATGTAATGATATGATCGAGCGCATGGGCTTAGTAAGTTGGACTAAAGGTCCCCTATTTTGAGGGGTTAAAATCCTTTATCACGATGTTTTGTCGCGCCGATTAATGTATATTCGATTGAATGTAAGATATGTTCAATCGGGTATACAAAGTCTGATGTTATTGTCTTTATTTTTATATGCATGATGTGATCGAGCGCATGAGCTTAGTAAGTTAGATTAAAGGTCCCCTATTTTGAGGGGATAAAATCCTTTACCACGATGTTTTGCCGCGCCGATTGGTGTATATTCGATTGGATGTGAGATGAGTTCAATCGGATACGTGAGGTCCCACATTGTGGATTTGTTTGTCTATGAATGTGTTGCATGCATCAGGTCTGGTTCCGTTCGAATGCGTTCTCGAACGCCACACGAACGTGAACCTTCTATTTACCGTTCGAACATGTTCTCAAACGCTACGCGAATGCGCACGCATTTTCTTAGTTTCATCATGCATCAGGTCCGGTTCCGTTCGAACGCATTCTCGAACACTATACGAACGCGAACCTTCTGTTTACCGTTCGAACACGTTCTCGAACGGTACGTGAACGCACACATATTTTCTTAGTTTCATCGTGCATCAGGTCTGGTTCTGTTCGAACACGTTCTCGAATGCTATACGAACGCGAACCTTCTATTTACCGTTCGAACATATTCTCAAACGCTACGCGAACGCGCACACATTTTCTTAGTGTTTCATGCATCAGGTCTGGCTCCGTTCGAACACGTTCTTGAATGCTATACGAAAGCGAACCTTCTGTTTACCATTCGAACGCATTCTCTAACGCTACGTGAACGTGCACCCACTGAACTGAGTCTTTTTCATCAGATTTCGTGCATAATTGTTCCTAGTAGCTATCCCTTCGTATGATAAACCTGATTTTCTCTGTATTACGCAAGATTGTGTAGGTGTCGTTCATCTGTATTCCCCACATGTATGAGTACAATGTGTTTATTAACTTGTATGCTTGCCGTATGTTAATTTATCTTTATGTATGCAAATTGAGACATAGATTACATGCAAATAGGCTGTATGCAAATTCGGATATGTGTTACATGTAAATTTAGATGAACTTGTTGATGTATGCATGCAAACTTAGGGGTAAATCATCCTTGGAAATATGTTGCTTAGGCTTGGTTAGATTATTGCACAAATCATTTTATTACAAATGACATAAGTAAGGGACCATTCTAAACCCAACGGTTTGAGGTCTTCCCTTGTGAGGGGTGAGTGCGGCCTTAAATCTTTGTCCCGGTTCACACCAGGTGGTGACTCCATTATTCTCCAGTTTAGTCCCCTGCGGGCTACTCCGTACTCCCAACCGGGCCGCGAGCCCGGAACAGCATGCGTCGCCCAGTTTCTATGTTCCTACACTGGTACTCAACTGGGAGAAATGCCACTTCTTGGTGCAGAAAGGCATTGTCCTGGGACATCGGATCTTACAAAAGGGAATCGAGGTAGACAAAGTAAAGATCGAGACAATTGAAAAACTACCTCCACCATCATCTGTCAAAAGGATTCAGAGTTTTCTCGGACATGCAGGATTTTACAGGAGATTTATCAAAGACTTCTCCAAGATTGCTAAACCTCTATGCAATCTACTGGAGAAATATGTGCCTTTCAAATTCACAAAAAAATGTCACGAAGCTTTTGAGATCTTGAAACAAAAGCTGGTCACTGCCCCCATCATAGTAACACCAGACTGGACTCTTCCATTTGAGGTGATGTGCGTGATTATAGTGATTTTGCTGTAGGTGCAGTTTTGGGACAACACAAAGAATAAATTTTCCTTACCATTTACTCCTCCAGCAGAACTCTGAATGAAGCTCAACTCAACTACACAACCACTGAAAAAGAGTTGCTCACAGTTGTGTTTACTTTTGATAAATTCTGCTCCTATCTTTTGGGTCTCAAAGTGGTGGTCTACACAGATCATTCAGCAATCAAATACCTGATTGCGAAGAAAGATGCTAAACCTAGATTGATCCGTTGGGTGCTTCTGCTGCAAGAATTTGACGTGGAGATCCGAGACAGGAAAGAGACAGAAAACCAAATGGCAGATTACTTATTGAGGCTTGAGAATGGAGAAATAGCTGGTAATGAATTGAAAATCAAAGAAACTTTTCCAGGTGAATAGTTTTTTGCCATGAAACAGTAGGATGTCCCTTGGTATACCGACTATATAAACTACATAGTATCGGGAAAATGGCCATTGGATTGGACTCATCAACAACGAAAGAAGTTCTTCAAAGAAGTCAAACACTATGTCTGGGATGAACCGTACCTGTTCAAACGTTGTGTAGATCAATTACTGAGAGGTTGTGTTCAACA
The DNA here is from genome assembly GCA_019454045.1 of Zanthoxylum bungeanum. Taxonomy (NCBI): domain Eukaryota; kingdom Viridiplantae; phylum Streptophyta; class Magnoliopsida; order Sapindales; family Rutaceae; genus Zanthoxylum; species Zanthoxylum bungeanum. Next base: position 73,879 of record SKCR01038115.1, read on the forward strand.
GGATGAGGTCAATAGTGTCCTGCAACATTGTCATTCATCATCATACGGTGGAAACTTTAGCGAAAATAAAACTGCATCTAAAGTCCTACAATCAGGTTTGTTCTGGCCCACTATATTTAAAGATGCTTACTTATTTACTCTTCAATGTGACAGGTGTCAGAGAACGAGAAATATATCGAGGAGAAATGAATGACCTCTTCAAAGCATTATGGAAGTGGATATATTTGATGTATATGGGATTGATTTTATGGGACCCTTTGTTCCATCATTCGAGAACTTGTACATATTAGTTGCAGAAGACTACGTCTCCAAATGGGTTGAAGTAATATCACTACCATCAAATGATTCAAAAGTGGTGATAAAATTGTTAGGTTTATTCTAGGTCCCAAGATCAAACAAGCAATGAAAACATGCATGAATACACCAACGGAGATAGTGGAATACTCACATCGATCGGTTGAGTCGATTTGAAGACGATTGAAGCACAAAAACCTCACTGTTTTGGCGCATGAACTGCAGCAGTCCACTGTCTTCAGTTTCAGATTTTGAGCTGAGAAAACGGAGCTCCTAGCCTCGTCGAACGGATCCCTTCTCATGGGTGAACCTCCCTACCACCTTCGCATGTTCCGTAAGTGTGCTAGCACTTGAGATTTTGCCACAAAATCCCACTCCAAGCTTCCCCACTGCTCACGTTTTTACTGGTTCCAAACCAGTAAGCTATTTGCCCATTTGGGCGTGAACATGAAGAGAGAAGAGAGAGAGAGAAGAGAGAGAGAGAGTTGTATATTAGTTGTAAGAAAAATGGTTTGGTATATCTTATATATAATTTCTAAAATTAAATATATGATATACACTTTTCAAAAGTCAAAGTAATATATGTAACAATATATTACAATCAACTTTTAAAAGCCTTTTCCAACCACTACCAACTACATCAAAGTCACATCTTTCATTCAATCAAGTGACAAGTTGTCACATCACTCAAAGTGACATTTGATTTGACGCTTGATGTGACGAATGATTTGACGCTTGATGCGACTTGCGACGCCGCACTCGAATTCGAAATACGAATGCGCTCGCAATCACACTCGGGCTCGGGTTCGCTAATTCCAAATTAACAAACTTTCCGTTGCGTCGTAATTAAATGATTACGCCTAGCGAATTCACTATTCACGTCGCTAACGAATTAATTCTAAATTAATTCGTTCGCCCGAATTAAAATCTAATTTTAATTCCACGTCGAAATCCAATTTCGTTCAATATAACGAATATATTAACTTATCGATTAATTCCAAATTAATCGTTCTCTCTCTTTAGACGATATTTTATCCTAGATAAAATATCTCCGTTATTAATCCCAGATTAATTTTCTCTCTCTTCTAATTAATCCCAGATTAATATAGAGTACGAGTCATACGTCATCGGTGGATTATTGGGAAGCGACCCATGAGATCCCTGGATAAGTTGGCAGTAAATACGGTCGTCGGAGTATCCGAATCACGTACGTACCAAGTACTACGTTCTACCGATTTACGAGACAAGGTCGACTCCTAGCAAAGCACCAGGTCTACCCAATTCTCCGGACATATCCATCTAAGAATATTAAGATCTATATCAAGCGTAGTATACCAAGTATTGCGTATGTCGGTCCAGTATCGGATAGTCACGTGCTAGGGCTGGGGCTGGATAAGTGTCTGCCCCGTCCGAAGCACATGTCGGATGTCTGGTAACTAGTCTCTATAATCGGATATTCATGACCTAGTCATAATATCACGATTGGATGCGCATCACTTAAGAGCACTAATACCGTATCCTGCGTGACATCATCTCCACTATGACTGGAGTGATACTTCCGTCTTGACATCACACCCAACACTCTACGATTCTCAATATACCCAGTATTGGCGTACACAGAACCGGTTAGAGTCCTAGACGACCTCAACCAAAGTATATTGATTGTCGTAAGCATTAGCGATGCAAGTCTCAGGTTAAGACCAAATACACCTACCCTGATGTCGGACTCCCATAGACACATAGTCATAATACCAATGGGATTCCGAGGGGTCTATCCAGAGCGAAGCTGTTTCCCGTACCATCGGTGAAACACAACCTCCTATCGCACTTGCATAAGTATCCAATACTTAAATATATGAGAACTATGCCGTTGTGCCCTCACAACGCGCACAAGTGCAATACTAGCCTATTCCGCATTATCGATGTCCTGTCTCGATAATACTCCGGCTAGGGATGTTTAATGATTTATCCTACGTGGACTGATACTGTCTCATATCATTCTCCGTCCAGGAACAAATCATAGGGACCTCTCATCATTTATACATCTAAGGTGATCTAATCACAAATGATAAGAGTGCAATCTCCTTTGTCACATAGTTAATTTGTACAACAACACCATGATCTGTACAAATAGTGACGCTATGGGTCATATTATCCAACAATCTCCCACTTGGCACATAGCCAGTCACTCGAGTGTCTAACACCCGAACTATGTACGGTTCGCTCAAATTGCTGAGAAAAGGTTTTCGTCAGCGGATTTGCATGATTATCATCCGATGCGATTTATACGATCATCACATCGCCACGATGTATGATCCGAACGAATCAGATGAATATAGAAGTATATATCTGGATCGTCGATGAGACCTTTAATTCCTTAGCCTGTGCTGACGCCTAGCTCAGCAGCTAACAGAACTATATCTAATCTAATTAGATTTATTTTTGATCCAAATGGCTTCTATTGCTGCCTCAGCTGCAGCAATAATCCGCATTTGTTGTTTATTCGGCAACAGTTATCTTGCTCGAAAATATTCCAGCTCACTGTCCAGTGTTCAAACTTTATAGTACCGTAGTATTTAATTGTTTGGAAACTTGCAGCAGTGATCCCAGTCACTTCAAGTTCTCCTTCTCCATAGTTTAAGACAGCATCTTTAGTTCTCTGAGATACTAACAGATGTTCTTAACTTCAATCCAGTGACTATCACTTGGATTGACCTGATTGTGACTCCATATGCTCGAAGCGTATGAGACACCAAATCAAGTACATTTTAAATGTACAATTTCCCAGAGAGTGTTAACAACTCCAAATCTATCCCAGTAGATCTTTATTCCTTGAATAAAGGTTGTTACTCCCCAGAATTCTACGGAGAATTCTATTGAAAGCCAAGCTTTCACCAATTGCTTTATGGGAATTTCATTGTCAGTGCTCTCCCACTAACCTCCTTATATACACAAGAATTATTTCGTTTTGAGTCAAATCATAAACCATTATGATTATTTCAAAACGTCAGTTCCAAGAACCTTATGCTTGCTTCAATCCAAACATGGATCGAATAACCCGCAAACCCGTTTGTTGGTTATACAAAATCGTCAGGATGTTGTAAACATCCTCCAAAAGGTTTCCTTTTCAGGAAAGCGATTTTGATCTACAACTGACACATTTCATAAATGAAATGTACAGCTTCAGCACGCATTATCCAAATGGATTTACAGTGGCAACAGGTAAAAGGTTGAACCGTTATTAACACAATGTTGATAACGATACCTTTCCGTCACAAGCCTAGCTTTGTACGTTGGTATGTTGCCATCCATGTATGTCTTCCTTGAAGACGTTTAATGTACCAATAGGCACAATGTCCTTGTGGTACATCAACTAGTGTCCAAACATAGTTGGTTATACATGGAATCCATTTCGGACTCATGGCACTTTGCCATAAATGGAGTCGATACCTTGTATCACTTCCTCAAAACGTAGTCGGTTGTATTCCTCAATAAGATTGACATCTTTATGAGGTGACATCAGAAACCCATACCCCAGGTTGTTTTCTGATTCTCTCCGATCTACGCGGTTCTTGTGTATTCGAAGATTAATGGTTTAGTTTCATCCTTGATGAACTATTTATGTTCCATTACGGACTTCGTGCCTTGAACAGTATTACCCCGATTTTCATCGAGTTTTACTGTCCTCCCACTGACCACTGCATATCGGTATTCCTCTTAGGAAAAACCGCATGGTGAGCAACAATTATATTGTTCTCATGTGAGATTTATAAGTACTATACTTATGGTTTCCTTTAGGACAACCAACATTGGCACTTATCCAATTTGGGTTCTAGTTTGGTATCATCCAAACGTTATGCCTGGCATACCCAAATTTTCAGGAGTGTGAAACCCTGTTTCTTCCTGTCCATATCCTATATGACATCTGTCAAACAGATTTTCATGGAACCTTATTCTAATAATTTTTGCACTGTTAACATATCCTGTTGAAGGAAATGATAGCTCAGAGCGACTCATAATTTAACCTTATCTTGTCCAACAAAATTCAGTTTTTAGTTCGGACACACCGTCAAACTGACGTGTCTCGGGAGGAGTCCTCATCTGAAAGAATACCATACTCTTTCATGTATGTATGAAACTTAATGCTTAAGTATTTTCATTACAGTCTTACCGTGACGGTATAATACTATAGCCGATCTGTTTGTTTACTTCGTGTCGAAACTCTAAAAGTTTCGATTTGTGTTCTTCAAAAGAAACACATAACCATAACGTGATGCCACATCCGCTAAGGTCACGAAATATTCATGTTCACATCTAGCCTAGCTAGATATGGGCCCACTATCTTCACATGAATAGGGCTAACAGATCGGTGGCTTTTTCACTATTACCAAGTAAATAGTGTTTTAGGTGCTTTACCTAATAAACTAGATTCGTAGACTTTATTTGATTAGTCAAAACAGTCCTAGTACCCACTCTTCAAAAGTGTGGATATACGAGTCTTATTTAATTGTGTCCCAGACGACAATGCCACAAATAAGTCTCTATTGATCAAATCAATTTGAGCTATTTATTTGTCATTTTATATGTTTGAGATTTTAATTATATTCAAAATATAAATACTGTTTCTCACATCTAATGTGTTTATCTCAGTATCATCTTTATATAATGAAACACTTTAGTGTTCTAGAATATAAAGGTTTATCCGCAACGATTAAACACTGATATAGAGATAATGTTACTAGTCCAACTAGTTACATTATAACAGTTCCTAATTTAAGTACACACCCGAAGGGTAGTTCCTAAACTTAGGTATCTACAGTCGAAACAGCGACTTTCGTCCCGTTTCCGATTCGTAGAGCAATCTCAGCTTGAAGTCAGTATCCAGCTCATAGCGGATTCTGAACATCAATACATATATTTTATGTACCACACTAAGTATTTAAAATCTAATTTTAATACTAGTAGTGAACATAACTTTGACAAATAATTTTTAAAGTCAGAGCCTCGCCCTTTCTTTAATTCCTTCGTGTCTGCCATATCCAAACGACAGTCACTTTGGGATATGTCCTTTATCTTCCCAGAAGATCATAATGATTTTGCCTTTGCCCTTTCCAATATTTCAGAAGCCTCTGGCCAAGCCTTGGGTTTCTAGAATATTGAAGTAAGGTGCGCCTTGCGCTACTAGCTTAATTGCAAAGTTTGACTTTATCTCCTTGAGATTAGTCATTTATTCTCCAAGAATTATTAATTGCAATTTTAATACTTCTTAAATCTAAACATAGATTTATGTCAAGTATTATGAATTAAGCACTAAAGTCATCATCACATAAGTCTTCCAAAGATTATGCTCTACTTATTTGCTTGATTCTGGGCTTAGGCATAATAGGTTATTTTATCAAATAGAATAACTTATTATTTATTTCCAGGACTATCCTGAAATTTAATTCCCAATTTGAAAATTAAACCATTTAAATATTTTAATCCAAGATTATATTTAAATGTCCAATCTTTCAATTTTAATCTTGATTCTAATAGTCCAACTATTTAATCAACGATATGTGGTACTATATATTATAATGATTATAATAGTCCAACTATATAATCAAATATAGTCTAAATTAATTAACCTCAATTACATTGATTACTATAGTCTAACTATAAAATCAACTGTAAATTGAAATCAATTAATTCAAATATATTGATTACTATAATCCAATTATATAATCAAATATAATACAGTCCAACTGTTAATTAAAAACAACAATTTAAATATTAGTCCAACTAACATTTAATATACGACGAATGATATTTGTTTGAGCGCGTATGGCGAGTAATTGAACGAATATTGCAAATTCAATTCTTGCCTCCCACTATTTTTCGGCAAGTCTCTAACCCTCTGTCGAGTACTCGGGAAACCGTGTTTCCTAGTGGGCTAGGATCCCGTTAAATATCACACAATCTTGACTTTGGCCAACAAATTGTATGATAATTAACTAGGTAGATCTCGAAGATCAATTGGATATCATCCAACTCCTAGATCCAGTAGGTGGACATCCAAGTCCGAAACATATATCTATATATGCCTATATATCCAATATATACCCTAACCTTTTTCCTCTGAATCAACTAGGCCTTGGCTTTGGCACAACAAACCTAATGATCCCAGTCAAGCGCGGACCCATTGACCATGGAAGCTTCGTAATCAATGTCGATGGACAAGAAGTGGTCTTGACTTTGGCCAACAAACCACAACTTGGACAAGACACCAATATGGAACAAAGCTTCGTGATTCAAACACATCTTCGACGGACAAGGGCTTGACTTTGGCCAACAACCCCTGCCAATCTCGGATCTTGAGTAAGAATCACTCAATGGAAGGAAAAACGCATGATATTTGTTGAGGGTTTTTCGCGTGCAAATTGGCTACCAATTTAATTATCTTTGTTAAGGTCTCATCATCATACACCCTTAAACATGCATTCTAAATACATAATAAAGCGAGTATGAAATAAAATAATAATGATATGCGGATGGATACTTTACATTGATCCTAGATCAAATCTCTCCTTTCTCACTCAAGCTAGCACTTGTACTACTTCTACCCGTTACACTACACTTCTAAAGAAACCTCATTTACATTGAGGGGAATAGGTGAGAAGAGAATACAAAGAGAATAGAGGTGATAAGGCTGGACACGCAGGTCCAATTTAATAAATCGAATTTATTACAACAATTTCCAAAATTGCCCACCGATCTAATATCCATCCGATATACATTATTCATTCATCAACCACGTATTCACACATAAGCATGCTATCAATCAATCTAATCAAATTAATTAATCTGATAATTATGTGATCATCCAATGTTCAAACAACGATTTGATTTTGCTCGAGTCAAACTCGTTTTTGCGAATAAGTACTCAAAGTACGAATTCTTGAATTAAATTAAACTACATCATTAAATCCAATTTAACATGTATTTAATACTAATTCACTATTCAATTCCAAATTAAATATTACACTTTATTAATAAACCTTTTACGATTTAAATTCCAAATTTAATCGTAACGCGTCTCAAAGACCGATTAACGTCCAACGTCAATTCAATTAAAGTCCAATGGGCTTTTAATTGATTTCTTAAGGCGTGGACTTTTGGTCAACTCGGGTCAAACCGATAACCAAAGTCCAATCCGGGATTTACCCCATAAGCCCATAAATCAATCTTGGCCCATTAGGCCCAATTGAACTTTAAAGGTTCATTAGTCGCATTTGGGCTTTATGGTTAAGGTTTTGGGCCCAATTGGATCCAATCCATTTGGCCTAAACCCAACTTGATAAAATCAAGCCCAATAGCCCAAATACAACATTAGAAGCCCAAATCCAATTTAAGGCCTCAAATAATTAAATTACATAAATCCAATTTAGCAATTTAATTACCTAAAGTGTATAATATGATTAATCAACTAAATCAACATTTCCAAAACATCATATTAGTCCAATTAATCATACTCAACTCATTATTATATGTCCAACACACAAATGAAAAATCAAACCCATTTACATGCTTCATGCTCTCGGCCAAGGATTTTGTGTCCGATTCGGTTTCAATCCAATCGAACCCACAATCGACATTAAATCACCATCCAATTTGATTTCATACACATCCAATGTCACAAAATCAAAATCACCAAGACATTCAAGGGCATATTGAATTCGGCCATGTGAAGTAAATTGGGGATTAATGTTCAATTCAAAATTCAATCAATTGACTTCAAATTAACATCATCCTACATGATTCTAACTCATCCAATGAATCAAAACCAAAAATTCCAAGAACTCCAAATACAATACACATTCGGCCAACTCATGAATAATTTGGGGAAAATAATTCCAAATTAATTTTCAACAAATTGGTCCAACCAAAATGCAATTAACATCATTAAACATGCTCAATCAAACAATTTAACTAAATCATGCTCAAAATCAATTTACCCAAATTTTAACCCTAAAGTTTCATGCTTGAACCTAAGGCTCTTGATGCCATTGTTAGGTTTATTCTAGGTCCCAAGATCAAACAAGCAATGAAAATCATGTGTGAACACATCAATGGAGGTAGCGGAATACTCACATCGATCGGTTGAGAGACGATTTGAAGACAACAAAATTTCAAAAACCTCACTGCATTGGCGCATGAACTGCAGCAGTTCACTGCCTTCCGTTTCTGTTTTTGAGCTGCGAAACGGAGCTCCAAGCTTCGTCGAACGGATCCCGGCTCATGGGTGAACCTCCCTACCACCTTCGCAAGTTCCGTAAGTGTGCTAGCACTTGAGATTGCCACAAAATCCCACTCAAGCTTCCCCACTGCTCACGTTTACTGGTCCAAACCAGTAAGCTATTTGCCCATGGGCGTGAACAGAAGAGAGAAAATGGGAGAGAGAGAGTTGTATATTAGTTGTAAGAAAAATGGTTGGTATATCTTATATATAATTTCTAAAATTAAATATATGATTACACTTTTCAAAAGTCAAAGTAATATAATGTAAACAATATATTACACCAACTTTTAAAAGCCTTTTCCAACCACTACCAACTACATCAAAGTCACATCTTTCATTCAATCAAGTGACAAGTTGTCACATCACTCAAAGTGACATTTGATTTGACGCTTGATGTGACGAATGATTTGACGCTTGATGTGACTTGCGACGCCGCACTCGAATTCGAAATACGAATGCGCTCGCAATCACACTCGGGCTCGGGTTCGCTAATTCCAATTAACGAACTTCCGTTGCGTCGTAATTAAATGATTACGCCTAGCGAATTCACTATTCACGTCGCTAACGAATTAATTCTAAATTAATTCGTTCGCCCGAATTAAAATCTAATTTTAATTCCGCGTCGAAATCCAATTTCGTTTAATATATCGAATATATTAATTACCGATTAATTCCAAATTAATCGTTCTCTCTCTTTAGACGATATTTTATCCTAGATAAAATATCTCCGTTATTAATCCCAGATTAATTTTCTCTCTCTTCTAATTATCCCAGATTAATAAGAGTGCGAGTCATACGTCATCGGTGGATTATGGGAAGCGACCCATGAGATCCCCGGATAAGTTGGCAGTAAATACGGTCGTCGGAGTATCCGAATCACGTACGTACCAAGTACTACGTTCTACCGATTTACGAGACAAGGTCGGCTCCTAGCAAAGCACCATGTCTACCCAATTCTCCGGTCATATTCATCTAAGAATATTAAGATCTATATCAAGCGTAGTATACCAAGTATTGCGTATGTCGGTCCAGTATCGGATAGTCACGTGCTAGGGCTGGGGCTGGATAAGTGTCTGCCCCGTCCGAAGCACATGTCGGATGTCTGGTAACTAGTCTCTATAATCGGATATTCATGACCTAGTCATAATATCACGATTGGATGCGCATCACTTAAGAGCACTAATACCGTATCCTGCGTGACATCATCTCCACTATGACTGGAGTGATACTTCCGTCTTGACATCACACCCACACTCTACGATTCTCAATATACCCAGTATTGGCGTACACAGAACCGGTTAGAGTCCTAGACGACCTCAACCAAAGTATATTGATTGTCGTAAGCATTAGCGATGCAAGTCTCAGGTTAAGACCAAATACACCTACCCTGATGTCGGACTCCCATAGACACATAGTCATAATACCAATGGGATTCCGAGGGGTCTATCCAGAGCGAAGCTGTTTCCCGTACCATCGGTGAAACACAACCTCCTATCGCACTTGCATAAGTATCCAATACTTAAATATATGAGAACTATGCCGTTGTGCCCTCACAACGCGCACAAGTGCAATACTAGCCTATTCCGCATTATCGATGTCCTGTCTCGATAATATCCGGCTAGGGATGTTTAATGATTTATCCTACGTGGACTGATACTGTCTCATATCATTCTCCGTCCAGGAACAAATCATAGGGACCTCTCATCATTTATACATCTAAGGTGATCTAATCACAAATGATAAGAGTGCAATCTCCTTTGTCACATAGTTAATTTGTACAACAACACCATGATCTGTACAAATAGTGACGCTATGGGTCATATTATCCAACAATCTCCCACTTGGCACATAGCCAGTCACTCGAGTGTCTAACACCCGAACTATGTACGGTTCGCTCAAATTGCTGAGAAAAGGTTTTCGTCAGCGGATTTGCATGATTATCATCCGATGCGATTTATACGATCATCACATCGCCACGATGTATGATCCGAACGAATCAGATGAATATAGAAGTATATATCTGGATCGTCGATGAGACCTTTAATTCCTTAGCCTGTGCTGACGCCTAGCTCAGCAGCTAACAGAACTATATCTAATCTAATTAGATTTATTTTTGATCCAAATGGCTTCTATTGCTGCCTCAGCTGCAGCAATAATCCGCATTTGTTGTTTATTCGGCAACAGTTATCTTGCTCGAAATATTCCAGCTCACTGTCCCGTTTTCAAACTTTATAGTACCGTAGTATTTAATTGTTTGGAAACTTGCAGCAGTGATCCCAGTCACTTCAAGTTCTCCTTCTCCATAGTTTAAGACAGCATCTTTAGTTCTCTGAGATACTAACAGATGTTCTTAACTTCAATCCAGTGACTATCACTTGGATTGTCCTGATTGTGACTCCATATGCTCAAGCGTATGAGACACCAATCAAGTACATTTTAAATGTACAATTTCCCAGAGAGTGTTAACAACTCCAAATCTATCCCAGTAGATCTTTATTCCTTGAATAAAGGTTGTTACTCCCCAGAATTCTACGGAGAATTTCTATTGAAAGCCAAGCTTTCACCAATTGCTTTATGGGAATTTCACTGTCAGTGCGCTCCCCACTAACCTCCTTATATACACAAGAATTATTTCGTTTTGAGTCAAATCATAAACCATTATGATTATTTCAAAACGTCAGTTCCAAGAACCTTATGCTTGCTTCAATCCAAACATGGATCGAATAACCCGCAAACCTCGTTTGTTGGTTATACAAAATCGTCAGGATGTTGTAAACATCCTCCAAAAGGTTTCCTTTTCAGGAAAGCGATTTTGATCTACAACTGACACATTTCATAAATGAAATGTACAGCTTCAGCACGCATTATCCAAATGGATTTACAGTGGCAACAGGTAAAAGGTTGAACCGTTATTAACACAATGTTGATAACGATACCTTTCCGTCACAAGCCTAGCTTTGTACGTTGGTATGTTGCCATCCATGTATGTCTTCCTTGAAGACGTTTAATGTACCAATAGGCACAATGCCTTGTGGTACAACAACTAGTATCCAAAATAGTTGTTATACATGGAATCCATTTCGGACTCATGGCACTTTGCCATAATGGAGTCGATACCTTGTATCACTTCCTCAAAACGTAGTCGGTTGTATACCTCAATAAGATTGACATCTTTATGAGGTTAGATCAGAAACCCATACCCTAGGTTGTTTTCTGATTCTCTCCGATCTACGCGGTTCTTGTGTATTCGAAGATTAATGGTTTAGTTTCATCCTTGATGAACTATTTATGTTCCATTAAGGACTTCGTGCCTTGAACAGTATTACTACCCCGATTTTCATCGAGTTTCACTATCCTCCCACTGACCACTGCATATCGGTATTCCTCTTAGGAAAAACCGCATGGTGAGCAACAATTATATTGTTCTCATGTGAGATTTATAAGTACTATACTTATGGTTTCCTTTAGGACAACCAACATTGGCACTTATCCAATTTGGGTTCTAGTTTGGTATCATCCAAACGTTATGCCTGGCATACCCAATTTTCAGGAGTGTGAAACCCTGTTTCTTCCCTGTCCATATCCTATATGATCTGTCAAACAGATTTTCATGGAACCTTATTCTAAATACGTTTTTGCACTGTTACATATATCCTGTTGAAGGAAATGATAGCTCAGAGCGACTCATAATTTAACCTTATCTTGTCCAACAAAATTCAGTTTTTAGTTCGGACACACCGTCAACTGACGTGTCTCGGGAGGAGTCCTCATCTGAAAGAATACCATACTCTTTCATGTATCTTTATGTATGAAACTTAATGCTTAAGTATTTTCATTACAGTCTTACCGTGACGGTATAATACTATAGCCGATCTGTTTGTTTACTTCGTGTCGAAACTCTAAAAGTTTCCGATTTGTGTTCTTCAAAAGAAACACATAACCATAACGTGATGCCACATCCGCTAAGGTCACGAAATATTCATGTTCACATCTAGCCTAGCTAGATATGGGCCCACTATCTTCACAATGAATAGGGCTAACAGATCGGTGGCTTTTTCACTATTACCAAGTAAATAGTGTTTTAGGTGCTTTACCTAATAAACTAGATTCGTAGACTTTATTTGATTAGTCAAAACAGTCCTAGTACCCACTCTTCAAAAGTGTGGATATACGAGTCTTATTTAATTGTGTCCCAGACGACAATGCCACAAATAAGTCTCTATTGATCAAATCAATTTGAGCTATTTATTTGTCATTTTATATGTTTGAGATTTTAATTATATTCAAAATATAAATACTGTTTCTCACATCTAATGTGTTTATCTCAGTATCATCTTTATATAATGAAACACTTTAGTGTTCTAGAATATAAAGGTTTATCCGCAACGGATTAAACACTGATATAGAGATAATGTTACTAGTCCAACTAGTTACATTATAACAGTTCCTAATTTAAGTACACACCCGAAGGGTAGTTCCTAAACTTAGGTATCTACAGTCGAAACAGCGACTTTCGTCCCGTTTCCGATTCGTAGAGCAATCTCAGCTTGAAGTCAGTATCCAGCTCATAGCGGATTCTGAACATCAATACATATATTTTATGTACCACACTAAGTATTTAAAATCTAATTTTAATACTAGTAGTGAACATAACTTTGACAAATAATTTTTAAAGTCAGACTCGCCCTTTCTTTAATTCCTTCGTGTCTGCCATATCCAAACGACAGTCACTTTGGGATATGTCCTTTATCTTCCCAGAAGATCATAATGATTTTGCCTTTGCCCTTTCCAATATTTCAGAAGCCTCTGGCCAAGCCTTGGGTTTCTAGAATATTGAAGTAAGGTGCGCCTTGCGCTACTAGCTTAATTGCAAAGTTTGACTTTATCCCTTGAGATTAGTCATTTATTCTCCAAGAATTATTAATTGCAATTTTAATACTTCTTAAATCTAAACATAGATTTATGTCAAGTATTATGAATTAAGCACTAAAGTCATCATCACATAAGTCTTCCAAAGATTATGCTCTACTTATTTGCTTGATTCTGGGCTTAGGCATAATAGGTTATTTTATCAAATAGAATAACTTATTATTTATTTCCAGGACTATCCTGAAATTTAATTCCCAATTTGAAAATTAAACCATTTAAATATTTTAATCCAAGATTATATTTAAATGTCCAATCTTTCAATTTTAATCTTGATTCTAATAGTCCAACTATTTAATCAACGATATGTGGTACTATATATTATAATGATTATAATAGTCCAACTATATAATCAAATATAGTCTAAATTAATTAACCTCAATTACATTGATTACTATAGTCTAACTATAAAATCAACTGTAAATTGAAATCAATTAATTCAAATATATTGATTACTATAATCCAATTATATAATCAAATATAATACAGTCCAACTGTTATTAAAAACAACAATTTAAATATTAGTCCAACTAACATTTAATATTACGACGAATGATATTTGTTTGAGCGCGTATGGCGAGTAATTGAACGAATATTGCAAATTCAATTCTTGCCTCCCACTATTTTTCGGCAAGTCTCTAACCCTCTGTCGAGTACTCGGGAAACCGTGTTTCCTAGTGGGCTAGGATCCCGTTAAATATCACACAATCTTGACTTTGGCCAACAAATTGTATGATAATTAACTAGGTAGATCTCGAAGATCAATTGGATATCATCCAACTCCTAGATCCAGTAGGTGGACATCCAAGTCCGAAACATATATCTCATATATGCCTATATATCCAATATATACCCTAACCTTTTTCCTCTGAATCAACTAGGCCTTGGCTTTGGCACAACAAACCTAATGATCCCAGTCAAGCGCGGACCCATTGACCATGGAAGCTTCGTAATCAATGTCGATGGACAAGAAGTGGTCTTGACTTTGGCCAACAAACCACAACTTGGACAAGACACCAATATGGAACAAAGCTTCGTGATTCAAACACATCTTCGACGGACAGGGGCTTGACTTTGGCCAACAACCCATGCCAATCTCGGATCTTGAGTAAGAATCACTCAATGGAAGGAAAAACGCATGATATTTGTTGAGGGTTTTTCGCGTGCAAATTGGCTACCAATTTAATTATCTTTGTTAAGGTCTCATCATCATACACCCTTAAACATGCATTCTAAATACATAATAAAGCGAGTATGAAATAAAATAATAATGATATGCGGATGGATACTTTACATTGATCCTAGATCAAATCTCTCCCTTTCTCACTCAAGCTAGCACTTGTACTACTTCTACTACCCGTTACACTACACTTCTAAAGAAACCTCATTTACATTGAGGGGAATAGGTGAGAAGAGAATACAAAGAGAATAGAGGTGATAAGGCTGGACACGCAGGTCCAATTTAATAAATCGAATTTATTACAACAATTTCCAAAATTGCCCACCATCTAATATCCATCCGATATACATTATTCATTCATCAACCACGTATTCACACATAAGCATGCTATCAATCAATCTAATCAAATTAATTAATCTGATAATTATGTGATCATCCAATGTTCAAACAACGATTTGATTTTGCTCGAGTCAAACTCGTTTTTGCGAATAAGTACTCAAAGTACGAATTCTTGAATTAAATTAAACTACATCATTAAATCCAATTTAACATGTATTTAATACTAATTCACTATTCAATTCCAAATTAAATATTACACTTTATTAATAAACCTTTTACGATTTAAATTCCAAATTTAATCGTAACGCGTCTCAAAGACCGATTAACGTCCAACGTCAATTCAATTAAAGTCCAATGGGCTTTTAATTGATTTCTTAAGGCGTGGACTTTTGGTCAACTCGGGTCAAACCGATAACCAAAGTCCAATCCGGGATTTACCCCATAAGCCCATAAATCAATCTTGGCCCATTAGGCCCAATTGAACTTTAAAGGTTCATTAGTCGCATTTGGGCTTTATGGTTAAGGTTTTGGGCCCAATTGGATCCAATCCATTTGGCCTAAACCCAACTTGATAAAATCAAGCCCAATAGGCCCAAATACAACATTAGAAGCCCAAATCCAATTTAAGGCCTCAAATAATTAAATTACATAAATCCAATTTAGCAATTTAATTACCTAAAGTGTATAATATGATTAATCAACTAAATCAACATTTCCAAAACATCATATTAGTCCAATTAATCATACTCAACTCATTATTATATGTCCAACACAAAATGAAAAATCAAACCCATTTACATGCTTCATGCTCTCGGCCAAGGATTTTGTGTCCGATTCGGTTTCAATCCAATCGAACCCACAATCGACATTAAATCAACATCCAATTTGATTTCATACACATCCAATGTCACAAAATCAAAATCACCAAGACATTCAAGGGCATATTGAATTCGGCCATGTGAAGTAAATTGGGGATTAATGTTCAATTCAAAATTCAATCTAATTGACTTCAATTAACATCATCCTACATGATTCTAACTCATCCAATGAATCAAAACCAAAAATTCCAAGAACTCCAATACAATACACATTCGGCCAACTCATGAAATTTGGGGAAAATAATTCCAAATTAATTTTCAACAAATTGGTCCAACCAAAATGCAATTCAACATCATTTAAACATGCTCAATCAAACAATTTAACTAAATCATGCTCAAAATCAATTTACCCAAATTTTAACCCTAAAGTTTCATGCTTGAACCTAAGGCTCTTGATGCCATTGTTAGGTTTATTCTAGGTCCCAAGATCAAACAAGCATGAAAAATGTGTGAACACATCAATGGAGGTAGCGGAATACTCACATCGATCGGTTGAGACGATTGAAGACGAACAAAATTTCAAAAACCTCACTGCATTGGGCGTGGACTGCTCACAGGTCCACTGCCTTCCGTTTCTGTTTTTGAGCTGCGAAACGGAGCTCCAAGCTCGTCGTCGAACGGATCCCGGCTCATGGGTGAACCTCCCTACCACCTTCGCATGTTCCGTAAGTGTGCTAGCACTTGAGATTTTGCCACAAAATCCCACTCCAAGCTTCCCCACTGCTCACGTTTTTACTGGTTCAAACCAAGTAAGCTATTTGCCCATTTGGGCGTGAACATGAAGAGAAAAATGGGAGAGAGAAGAGTTGTTGTATATTAGTTGTGAAAATGTTTGGTATATCTTATATATAATTTCTAAAATTAAATATATGATTAAACTTTTTCAAAAGTCAAAGTAATATATGTAACAATATATTACCATCAACTTTAAAAAGCCTTTTCCCAACAACTACCAACTACATCAAAGTCACATCTTTCATTCAATCAAGTGACAGTTGTCACATCACTCAAAGTGACATTTGATTTGACGCTTGATGTGACGAATGATTTGACGCTTGATGCGACTTGCGACGCCGCACTCGAATTCGAAATACAATGCGCTCGCAATCACACTCGGGCTCGGGTTCGCTAATTCCAAATTAACGAACTTTCCGTTGCGTCGTAATTAAATGATTACGCCTAGCGAATTCACTATTCACGTCGCTAACGAATTAATTCTAAATTAATTCGTTCGCCCGAATTAAAATCTAATTTTAATTCCGCGTCGAAATCCAATTTCGTTAATATATCGAATATATTAATTATCGATTAATTCCAATTAATCGTTCTCTCTCTCTTAGACGATATTTTATCCTAGATAAAATATCTCCGTAATTAATCCCAGATTAATTTTCTCTCTCTTCTATATAATCCCAGATTATAAGAGTGCGAGTTATGCGTCATCGGTGGATTATCGGGAAGCGACCCATGAGATCCCCGGATAAGTTGGCAGTAAATACGGTCGTCGGAGTATCCGAATCACGTACGTACCAAGTACTACGTTCTACCGATTTACGAGACAAGGTCGGCTCCTAGCAAAGCACGATGTCTACCCAATTCTCCGGACATATCCATCTAAGAATATTAAGATCTATATCAAGCGTATACCAAGTATTGCGTATGTCGGTCCAGTATCGGATAGTCACGTGCTAGGGCTGGGGCTGGATAAGTGTCTGCCCCGTCCGAAGCACATGTCGGATGTCTGGTAACTAGTCTCTATAATCGGATATTCATGACCTAGTCATAATATCACGATTGGATGCGCATCACTTAAGAGCACTAATACCGTATCCTGCGTGACATCATCTCCACTATGACTGGAGTGATACTTCCGTCTTGACATCACACCCAACACTCTACGATTCTCAATATACCCAGTATTGGCGTACACAGAACCGGTTAGAGTCCTAGACGACCTCAACCAAAGTATATTGATTGTCGTAAGCATTAGCGATGCAAGTCTCAGGTTAAGACCAAATACACCTACCCTGATGTCGGACTCCCATAGACACATAGTCATAATACCAATGGGATTCCGAGGGGTCTATCCAGAGCGAAGCTGTTTCCCGTACCATCGGTGAAACACAACCTCCTATCGCACTTGCATAAGTATCCAATACTTAAATATATGAGAACTATGCCGTTGTGCCCTCACAACGCGCACAAGTGCAATACTAGCCTATTCCGCATTATCGATGTCCTGTCTCGATAATACTCCGGCTAGGGATGTTTAATGATTTATCCTACGTGGACTGATACTGTCTCATATCATTCTCCGTCCAGGAACAAATCATAGGGACCTCTCATCACTTATACATCTAAGGTGATCTAATCACAAATGATAAGAGTGCAATCTCCTTTGTCACATAGTTAATTTGTACAACAACACCATGATCTGTACAAATAGTGACGCTATGGGTCATATTATCCAACATAAATTCCTTAACAAGAATTTTTTCACTCGTTTCGGAACACCTTGGGTAATTATCAGTGATGGTGGCACACATTTTTTGCAACAGATACTTCGATGTACTTCTATCCTAATACGAGTCACTCATAAAGTTTCCACTGCCTACCATCCCCATTCAAATGGACAGGTTGGTTAAAGTTCAGTTTCAAACATGGAGATCAAAAGAAAATCCTGGAGAGGGACGTTGGATCAACAAGAAAGGACAGGTTTACAAAACTAGATGACCACTATGGCCTACCGGACAACTTAACAAGACACCATTGGTGTGTTCCTATATCGAATGGTGTTTGGGAAAACGTTTGTCATCTTGCAGTGCTTGAACACAAAGCGTATTGGGCACTGGAGAAGTTAAATCTGATGTACAAGCAGCATGAGAGAAATTACTCCACCAACTCAACGAGTTGGAGGAATTTCGCTACAGGCTTATAGATGCCAGACTGTACAAGAAAAGACCAAGATATGGCATGAAAAAAAAATAGTACACGGACAACTGGAACCAGGGCAGGTGGGGTTATTATACAATTCATGGTTGAAATTTTTCCCTAGAAAGCTGAAATCAATGTGGTCAGGTCCATTTGTGATTACTCAGGTGTTACGCTACAGAGTTGTTGAGATATACAACCCCAAGTCCAACAACACATTCAAAGTTAACAGCCAGCGTGTCAAGCACTACTGGGGAGAATAATTTGAGCGACAAAAAAGAGTGTCACACTTTCAGATCCAGCCTAACATTCGGGCAGTCATGTCTAGCTGACGATATTAAACTTAGCGCTAGCAGGGAGGCAACCAATACAATTTATGTATATATTCAGATTTGGTATGTTTTATTTTTGTGTGTTTAATTTTGTAGGTAAAGTCACATTTCATGATGGAAGAAATTCTCGTAAATCTTCACAAGCAATTTTCTTATCTCCTTCAAAACTCTATAATGAAAGTCTACAATGCTCGCTTGGAACGAATGAGACTTCTGATGATCAAAAGTATTCCTAATGACATTCATTGGATTATTGAAGCACGGGTCTGATTGGCAGGTGAGTCTTCTGACTTTTTTATTTCATATCTGCCTGGTTTAGGAAGAAGCACCTATGCTAAAAAAGAAGAGCTAAAAGAATGGGTGTTTGCTATAAATATACAAGCATGCCATGTAACACTCATTGTCATTCTTTAGGAATGGTGTCTGATAACCGTGAAGATAAAATTAAATTCATTAGGGATGGCTTGAGTAAGGAGTCTTTGGATGACATA
This sequence comes from Zanthoxylum bungeanum, assembly GCA_019454045.1. NCBI lineage: Eukaryota > Viridiplantae > Streptophyta > Magnoliopsida > Sapindales > Rutaceae > Zanthoxylum > Zanthoxylum bungeanum. The sequence goes on from SKCR01038115.1 coordinate 93,528, forward strand.
TCATTGACTATTGAGTCGCATCCCAGTGGATATATGCATCACACAATTCACATATTACATGCATAGTTTCGAAAAGAAGAAAACATTTAAGTCTCGGGAATCTGACTTTAAAATACCATGTTTGCCAATTTATAAGAAAATTGGATAAGAAGCTTGTCCCTGACGCATAAATGTCAATCAAGCCGTTACTATCTGTAAATATTATTATCTCTTTGTCTTTAACTAATAATTATGATTTGTTTTGTTATTTTCTTTTATTTTCTCCGAAAGGATCCAGACTTTTTGACTTTCACGATATATTTTCCTATTTAGCTAATAATTATCATTTGGCAGGTACTAGTGCTATTATTGCTCACCCTTTTTCAGGTTCTATAAATTCAACTCATCATTGTACTCTTGAAGACATCTAGAGTTGAAAAAAAAATAAAAAAAATGAAAGTAACTTCAAGAAGACGACTTCTAAACATCTGTGTGTTTTTGCGGTACTAGTGTTGGTTCTAAGCCAGTGTTCGTTGAGGCAGCACATAATTGGGTAGAGTCATAGCTGAAAGGAATATGCACTTAATATATAGCGGTGGAAATTTTGGATTAATGGGTGCATTTCAAGGGCCGTACATGAAAGAGGTAGTCAAGTTCTGGGAATCATCCCAAAACCCTTGGCCAAGGCAAATCTTATAAGACCATCAAACGGAGATGAATGCATCGTGCCAGGTATGTCTGAATGACTTGTTGAAATGATTAACTGTGCTGATAGTTTTATTGCTTTCCAGGTGGGTTAGGCACAATGAAGGAAATTTTTACAGTATTGTCTTGGGCGAACTTGAACATACACTAGGAATCGATTGGACTGTTTAATGTTGATGGATTTTATGGTTTTCTTTGTGTGTTTCTTGATGATGCCTGGAGAAATGGGTTTGTGTCAAAACCTGTAAAAGAAATCCTCTTCATTGGAAGAACTGCCCATGATTTAATTGACCAAATCTTATCATTTGAACCACAAATTGACCATATCATTCCCTAGATAAACTGGTCCGATAATGATCGTGGTAAGAAGCGTCGGATAAATCTGGATCTTAACCTTTAATTTTCTTTTTAGATGTAGAATTTTAGCTAACCAGATACTGTTTAGACATTGGGGACAATGTCTCAATTAGTTTGAAGGAGTGGAATAGTTGATTAGTAATCTTATTTTTATTTTTTTTCTTTTCGTTGTGTTATTTTTTCTTGGTTTTTAGTCAAAAATTTTGTGAAAATTCAAAAAAATTAAAATATTTTATATAAAAAGTATATTTATTTTTATGTTTTTAACTTGACTAATCATGTGAAATTGGTGTGAGATGGTTGTGTAAGGAATTTCCACTCATGAGACGTATCTCAACCTATTTCGTAACAAGTTAATTTTTGTTTATTTCCTTTTGAATTATTTAATTTGTGAATTCTCCATAATACTGACTAAAACGGATCTTCATATGCTCAGTTGACATGTATTATCAACATGCATGGTAACATACGGCCATGAGTTGTCATTGAAAAATTTGTAATATTCAGTGCTCTAGTTTAAATGGATGAAGCATCTAAAAATGCGATGAAAAATTTTTTTAACATCTGAGATCCGAGTAATTAAGTCTGTATGGGTGTTTCAACACCTAGTGCCCTAAAACCAACTAGTTTGGGAGTGACTGACCCAAAGCTCACTACATGGATTAAAGATGTTGTAAAAAAAGATATCTGAAATCTGAGTGATTAAGTCCGTAGGGGTGTTTTAACACCTAGTGCCCTAAAGCCAACTTGCTTGGGAGTCACTAGCCCAAAGCTCGCTAAATGGATTGAAGATATTATGTGAATAAAAAAATTGTTCCATTGCTAAAAAAGGTGTGAATCTGATATAACTTTAGGACAAAAATATTACTATCTTTTCAACTACACTAATGAATATTGTGGGCACAATGAGTTGATTAATACTTTGTTGGTTCTGTATATGGAGAATGGTTAAAATAATCGAAAAATTTTCTTATTTGGTAATTTAGAAAGAAAAAAAACAATTCTTAACTTGGAAAAAAGTTTCACTTGTTTATTCTCTTTTCTTTTCTCTTTTTGCTTTTGTGTGCATTAGATTGACGTTTGTGGGTATCGTCACTGTAAGCCCTCATGAGACTAAAACTTGTCCACTAGGGAACCTAGGGTTTTAAAGGCTTGTTGCATACGCTAAATGCAACCGTGATCCCTACGAAAGTGGCTTAGTTTAATTTTATTTCAAAGTTGTTTATTGCATTTTATTTTATTATTTTACTCGAGGACTAGCAAAATGTTAGGTTTGGGGGTGTGATAAACGGGAAATGTATCAATATTTATCGTCCCTTTTACTTAATATTTTGTATAGTCTCTTGAGTTTTATGAATATTTTGATGTGTTTTATGTTATTTTGTAGATAAATAAAATAACACGACTCTCTGGAATCAAATCAGGACTTAAACGGTGAAAATCGGATGAAAAATGGAAAAATTAGAATTCTGCATCGCGACGCGCAACACTTCTACGACGCGACTGTTAAAATATGCCGGCCACGTGTCAACATTACATAAAACTTACTATCCTGTTCCGGAAACATGTCATCATCCCATACTATGGACATTACATGTCATTGCTTACGTCCGCGTCACGACGCGCACAACTTCACGCGTCACGATACCGAGCCAATAATTCTACCTACAGCCACGTGCCAAGATCCTATTGAATCAACGACGAGTCGCGACATACAAGGGTTTTGCGTCATAACGTGCGGGGAAGAATTTTATCTATAAAATGAAGCTGAAATCAGAAGGAAAATTCATACCTTCTTCTGGGGATTACCTTAAGAATACTAAGAAAATTGTATCTTGTTTGTTTATTTATAGCTTTATGTATTTAATTTTTTTTATTTTACGCAATAGTTTTTTCTTTACTGTACTTTTCAGTCTTTATTTTTACTTTCTAGTATGAGAAGGTAACTCTCCTCTGCTGGGGTGAAATGTTAAGCTTTTATTACTAATATTTATATTTATCTCCCTTAATTATAATATATAAACTATTTAAAAGCTGACTTAATGAGATACCGCCTTTATGGTCGGTTGGACTTAATTAAATTGATTTTAACCTGACTAAATCGGATACCGCCTTTATGATCGGTTGGAATTAATCATAAATCTGACTTAATCAGGATACCGCCTATATGGTCGGTTGGTAATGTCATGCAAAGTTTATTTATTATAATAAGGGATATATCTAAAATAGAAGTAATAAAAGTGGATCCTCTAACCCCAGTATTTTCTTTATTGCTTTATTTACCTGTTTAATTTCCAAGCTTTACTTTATGTTATTTACATTATTAAGTTTTTAATAGTCCTAGATATGTGTGGTAACTAAACCCTTTATATGGGGTTGTGATGAATTCCAATATCACCGGTTTATAAGTGGTAATTTTACGTCTTGGGTGTTGGACAATGATGACCCATAGCATAACTATTTTGTAAATGACATGGTGTTCTTGTACAAAAATTAACTATGTGACAAAGGAAATTTCTATTTTATCATTTGTTATTTGATTACATGGATATATAAATGATAAAAGTCCATATGATTAGTACCAGATTAATAAGATATGAGACAGTATTAATCCACGAAGGTTTAATCATTAAATATCCCTAGTCGTAGTATTATCGAGACTGGACATCGATATGCGGAATAGGCTAGTATTACACTTGTGCGCGTTATGGAAGCTTAACGACATAGTTCTCATATATTTAAGTATAGGATACTTATGCAAGTGTAATAGGAGGTTCTGTTTACCGATGGTACGAGAACAGCTTCGCTCTAGATAGACCCCTCAGAATCCCATTGGTAGTATGACTATGTGTCTATGGGAATTCGCATCAGGGTAGGTGTATTTGGTCTTAACCTTAGACTTGCATCGCTAATACTTGCGACAATCAGTATACTTTGGTTTTGGTCGTCTGGGGTTTTAACAGGTTCTGTGTACGCCTCTTCTGGGTATATTGAGAATCATACTGTATTGGGTGTGATGTCAAGATGGAAATATCACTTCAGTCATATGGAAATGATGATCACGCATAGATAAAGAACTGGTACTCTTAAGTACTGCAGTCATCGGGATAATATGACAAGGTCATGATTATCCGATTATAGAGACTAGTTGCTTGTGATCCGATATATGCTTCGCACATGACAGACACAATTCCAGCCACAGGCCTAGCATGTGACATCTGGTACTGGATCGTAATACGCAATACACTGTATATTACGCCTGATAAAGATTATATATTCATTTAAAGAATATTTCTGGAGAATTTGGTAGGCACGGTGCTTTGCTAGAAGCCAACCATGTCTTATAAATCGGTAAGAACGTGGTAATGGGTACACACGTGTTCGGATAGTCCGATGACCGTATTTACTGCCAACATATCCAGGGATCTCTTGGGTCGCTTCCCAATGATTCACCGATTAGATTTGACTCGAACAGAAAATTAATCTAGGATTTATTATGAGAGAGAAAATTAATATGGGATTAATCATGACAATAATTAATCTGGGAATTAATTATCAGAGAAAGAATTAATCTAGGATTAATTGCGTCGAGAATTTATCTGGGATTAAATTCGTCGAGAAGAGAGAACGCGATTAATTTAGAATTAATCGGTAAAATAAATTTAATAGTGAAATTGGATTTTTCTATTTAATTTATTTATTTGGGCTAATATAATATATTAGATATATTAATTGAAATTGGATTTCAATGCGGAATTAAAATTGGATTTTAATTCGTGCGAATGAATTAATTTGGAATTAATTTGTAAGCGACTTCCGTAATAATTTTACGAGGCATTATTATTTAATTAAATTGGATTTAATTACATCGCGATGGAAAATTTGTTTAATCGGATTAAACGAATCCGAGCCCGAAGTGTGTTGAGCAAGCCCACTTGAATTTTGAATTTAAAGTGGGGCCCACTTCACTTACATCATTAATAAACTTTTGGTGATGGAAGTGATTGATGGCTTTTGTTGGAAACTTGTCCTACACACTTTGTATTTCTTTTTGAAAAGTATATACACATTTTTTAGAGTTTGACTTTGGTAAATTGTTTTAGAAACAAAATACACAAAAACACAAAACTTTCTCTTTCTTACCTCTCTTGGCCGAATCTTCAAGCTCTCTCCATGGAATTTTTATTGCAAAATTTCTACTTTCTAGCGCATTAAGGAGTCAAAATGAGGTGATAGGGAAACTCATCAATGAGTTTGGAACACAAAGAAAGCTTGGAGCTTCTTTCACATCCAACAAAGTTTTGAAACTCATCCAATCAAAGTAAGTAATTTCCGTAACTCCTCTCTGATTTATTCACACACGAATCACTCTCAGAGATCCTTGGCATGTTCTAGGAACACTTACAATGGTATCAGAGCATCCTAAGCTTGATTTGAAAATCTAGGGTTTATGGACTTTAATTTGGGTTTTTTTGGCTTGGAGCTTGATTTACCTAAATTGATTGTTGGGCTATGTTTGTATGATGATGAATTGGATTTGTGCATCTTTGGTTGTGTGTAAATTGATTGGATTAATTTTCCCCAAAATATATACCCATTGGCCGAATATAAACCCTAGTTATATCATGGTGATTTTTTGATTTTAGGCTATTGGATGAGTTTAAAGCATGAAATGAATATTAATTGTTGGTTTAATTGGATTGAAATCAGAATTGAATGTTATTTCATGATGATTGCCGTGAGTTATATAGCATGTTATAATGAATTGTTTTGCTTCAATTTGTGTTGGACATGATTGGAAATGATGAGCATGATTAATTAATTTAATTAGTGTTTTGGAAACATTAGATTAGTTGATTAATTATGTTAATTACACTTGAATTGGATTAATATGTAATTTGGAATAATATATTAATTTAATTATTGTAATTGGGTTTAATGGGCTTGGTTGGGCCAAGTTTGGTTTAGGACAATTGGGTTGGATCCAATTGGGCCTAAAACCATTTCCATAAAGTCCAAATATGATAATTGGGCCTTTAAATAATTTAATTGGGCCTAATGGGCCTAAATTGATTTTTGGCATATGGTGATTCCTTAATTGGCCTTGGCATTTGGGTTTGATCCATATTGGCCAAAGCCCATGCCTTAATAATTAATTAAAAGCCCATTGACTTTAATTAAATTGACATTGGATGTTAATTGGGTCTTTGAGACCCATTAAGATTGGATTTAGAATCTAAGTCTAAAAGGCACTATTAATAAGTGTAATTATTTAATTTGGAATTAAATATGAATTAGTATTGGATACAATTTAAATTGGATTTAAAATTGTAGTTCGATAAAATTCAAGAATACGTACTTTGAGTATTTATTCTTAAACGAGTTGGACACGCGCAAATCAATCGTTGTTTGAATATTGGATGGTATTTAATTCAAAGATTAATTAATTGGATTAGATTGATTGAATAACATGCTTTGTGTGAATACTTGGATGTATTGTATGAATAATGTATATCGGATGGATATTAGAAGGGTGAGGGCAATTTTGGAAATTGTTGTAATAAATTTAGAATTTATTAAATTGGACCTGCATGTCCAGCCTAATATCTCTTTTCTCATTGTATTTCTTGAAAGAGTTAAATCAAAGTCCCAAGGATCACAAATCATGCATAAAAACCGCATATGAACACATCAAAGGAGGTGCGGAATATACTCACATTGAATTTCGGTTTTGATGAAATGAAGAACAAGATGCGTTTTGCATCCTCCAAGCTCACGGCAACAGCTCTCCAAGGCAGTGGGCTGCTCGGTTTGGACTGGTTCGGCTTCCTCCATGTTCGGCCATTGATGAGCTCCATTGAAGCTCAAAGCTTCAAGCTTCCATGCTCACGGAATCACTTCCCTATCACCTATGTATCACTCAAGGTGTGTGCTAGCACTTGTATTCTTCTTTTGCTTCTCAAATGCTCGGTCAAACCAGAACAAAAGGAGAAGAAATCGCACCATGCGTGAAGGAGATGAAGAAGAAAAAGAGAGGGAGATGAGAGAAACCGTGTACTGCATGTAAGAGAGAGAGGACCGAATGAATAGTAAAAGGGAAAAGAAAAAGTAATATATATTATTCATTTATTTTCCCAAAATAAATAAAACATATATATATATTCCAAACCTTTTCATATTCCATCACAATTACTTTATACTTTAAGTCATATCACATCACTTTTCACATCACATCTATTCACTTTAATAAAGTGACATATTGTCAAGTCACATCACTCAAAGTGACAATTGATTTGAAGATTGACGCGACTAGCGATTTGACGCTTGATGTGACTCGCGTGCCGCGCTCGAATTCGAAATGCGAATGCGCTCACAATCACTCTCGGGCTCGGGTTCGCTAATTCCAAATTAACGAATTTTCCGTCGCGTCGTAATTAAGTGATTACGCCTAGCGAATTCACTATTCACGTCGCTAACGAATTAATTCTAAATTAATTCATTCGCCCGAATTAAAATCTAATTTTAATTCCGCGTCGAAATCCAATTTCGATTAATATATCAAATATATTAATTTTATCGATTAATTCCAAATTAATCGTTCTCTCTCTTTAACGATATTTTATCCGAGATAAAATATCTCCGTAATTAATCCCAGATTAATTTTCTCTCTCATCGAATTAATCCCAGATTAATTCTATCTCTCTCTTCTAATTAATCCCAGATTAATCAAAGTGCGAGTAATACGTCATCGGTGAATCTTCAGGAACCGACCCATGAGATCTCCGGATATGTTGGCAGTAAATACGATCGTCGGACTGTCCGAACACGTAAGTACCTCGTACTACGTTTATATCGATTTACAAGACAAGGTTAGCCTCTAGCAAAACGCCATGCCTACCCAATTCTCCAGAAATATTCTTACAGGAATATATAGATCTGTATCAAGCGTAGTATACCGTAGTATTGTGTATATCGGCCCAGTATCGGATAATCACGTGCTAGGGCTGGGGCTGGATAAGTGTCTGCCCCGTCCGAAGCACATGTCGGATGTCTGGTAACATAGTCTCTATAATCGGATATACATGACCTGGTCACAATATCCCGATTGGTTGCGCAACACTCAAGAGCACTAGTACCGTATCCTGCGTGACATCAACTCCAATATGACTGAAGTGACACTTCCGTCTCGACATCACACCCAATACACTACGACTCTCTGATAAACCCAGAAGCGGTGTACACAGAACCGGTTAAAGCCCTGTACCACCAAGACCAAAGTCTACCGATTATCGCAAGTATTAGCGATGCAAGTCTCAGGTTAAGACTATACACACCTACCTCGATTTCGGCCTCCCATAGACACATAGTCATAATACCAATGGGATTCCGAGGGGTCTATCCAGAGCGAAGCTGTTTCCCGTACCATCGGTGAAACACGACCTCCTATCGCACTTGCATAAGTATCCAATACTTATATATATGAGAACTATGCCGTTGTGCCCTCACAACGAGCACAAGTGCAATACTAGCATATTCCGCATTATCGATGTCCAGTCTCGATAATACTTCGGCTAGGGATATTTAATGATTAATCCTTCGGGGATTGATACTGTCTCATATCATCTCAATCCAGGAACTAATCATATGGACCTCTCTTCATTTATACATCTATGGTGATCTAATCACAAATGATGAGAGTGCAATTTCCTTGTCACATAGTTAATTTGTACAACAATACCGTGATCTGTACAAATAGTGACGCTATGGGTCATATTATCCAACATTTCTCTTCTCACCAATTCCCCTCAATGTAAACGAGGTTTCTTTAGAAGTATTATGTAATTGGGTAGAAGTATAAATAGTGCTAGTGGGAGAGAGGAAATTGAGAGATTTCTTCTAGGAACAAAGTTTGTTATATATTCATCCGCATATCATTATTAATTTATTTCGTGCCTTATTATGCTTTTAGAATGCATGCTTAAGGGTGTATGATGAGACCTAATCAAAGATAATAAATTTGTTGCCAATTTACGCGAAAAACCCTCAAACAATATTAAGCGTTTTTCCTTCCATTGAGTGGTTCCCTCTCAAGATCCGAGATTGGCATTGGTTTGTTGGCCAAAGTCAAGACCTTTGTTCATCGCGGATGTGTTAGAATAGCGTAAGCTTTGTTCCATATCGTATGTCTTGGACGGTTGTGACTTGTTGGCCAAAGTCAGGTCACTTCTTGTTCATCGACCTCCATTACGAAGCTTTCCCACTGTCAATGGGTCACGCTTAACTAGAATCATTAAGCTTGTTGAGCCAAAGTCAAGGCTTAGTTGATTTAGAGGAAAAAGTTAGGAAATATATTGGATATATTAACATATATTGGATATATATTTTTGACTTGGAGGTTCACCTATTGGATCTAAGAATTGGATGAGATCCAATTGATCTTAGAGATCTACCTAGTTAGGTTTAATACAACTTGTTGGCCAAATTCAAGGTTGTGTGTTATTTAACGGGATTCTAGCCCACTAGGAAACTAGGTTTTCCCGAGTACTCCACAGAGGGTTAGAGGCTCACCGAAAAATAGTGGGAGGCAAGTATTAAATTTGCAATTTCGTTTAGATACTTGCCAACACGCGCTATTTAATTTTATTTATCGTAGTTATAAATATATTAGTTGGACTAATTTTTAATATTGCTTTCGTTGAACAGTTAGACTGTACAACACATACTTTATTTGTAGTTGGTTATATAGTTGGACTATAGTAATCATTACATTTGATTGTACCGAAATCATTGATTGGATAGTTGGGCTATAGCAATCAATATAACTGGAAAGATTAGTGTCAAAGGACATAATCCTAGGTGAAAATATCTTTGACGACATAATTTTCCATATTGGAAATGAATCTCAGAATAGTCCTGAGAGCCGAGAAGTTACTCTATTTAATAGAGCGACCTCTCGGGCCTAAGCCCAGAGTTGAGCAAATAGTAGAGCATGAGTTTTGGAAGACTCATTGTGATGAAAACTTTAGTGCTCAATCCGTCAAGCTTCCCTCAATAACTCCCCAATTTCGTCGTCAGAACAAAGGATTGGATCCTTATAGTATGATGTTGAAATTGAAGGAGCTTCATAGATCTATTCTTAGATCTTAGAAGTGCGAATTGCTAAAGAAGCTCTTTCGGTTGCGTATGTCAGAGGGTACATCTGTCGAGCACTAGGTGTCGCAGATGATTGCTGACATTAAACAGCTAGGTTAGCTGGGCATTACCTACGAGGCCGAGACTTCTATAGATTTGATCTTGTAGTCTATGTCCGAATGCTGGGGCGGGTTCATTATGAACCAAGAGAACAATTTTGGAGAGTTAATAGCTATGCTGAAGTAGGTAGAGCCAGAGCTTCCAAAAGGGCAAGAAGTGCAAGACGTATCTTATTTCGACATCTCAGAAGGCCAAGGCTTGGCTGAAGGCTTATGGGGGTGTGAAAAAAAAGGCAAAGGCAAAATTGTCACTGTCTTCTAGGAAGACAAATGACATATCCCAAGATGTCTACCGAAAACTGTAGCAAACGGGGTCACTGGAAGCGTTAGTGCCATATGGACAAGGCATACATGAAGGAAGTGAAGACAGACAAGGTTCCAGATTCAGGTATGTTTGTTATAAACATGTCCACTGCTGGTTTTAAAATTGGATTTTTAATACTAGATGTGGTACATACATATGTACTGATGTGCGGGATCTGCTTATTAGCAAGAGACTAGCTTCATATGAGATCGAACTGCGAGTCAGAAATAGGACAAGAGTCGCTGTTTTGGCTGTGGGAACCTAAGTTTTGGAACGGCCCTTTGGGCATGTACTTAAATTAGGAAACTGTTAAAATATACCTAGTTTGACTAGAAACATTATCTTTATATCTAGTTTAACCCGTTGTGGGTATACCTTTATGTTCTAGAACACTAGGTGTTTTGTTTATAAAGATGATATTGAGAAATACACATTAGATGTGAATAATAATATTTATATTTCGAATACAAATGAATCTCAAACATATAATATGACAAAAAAAAGCTCAAACTGAGTAAATCAGATGAGACTTATTTGTGGCATTTTCGTTTGGGATGTATTAACAAGACTCGTATACCCACTTTTTGAAGAATGGATACATTGATAGATTTGATCCTAAATCATATGACGTCTACGAATCTTGTTTATTAGGCAAAGTGCCGAAAACACCTTTTAGTGATAAGGGTGTAAGTGCCATCGTGCTGTTTAGCCCTCGGTCATAGTGACGTATACAGGCCCATGTCTAGCTAGGCTAGATATGGATATAAATACTTCATAACCTTTATGGATGTTACATCGAGTTATGGTTATGTGTTTCTTATGAAACACAAGTCGACAATTTTTGATAAATTCAAAGACTTTCGACACGAAGTAGAAAAATAGACGGGCAAAAGTATTAAGATATTACGGTTGGACCGTAGTGGAAAATACTTGAGCAATAAGTTTCTCGATTACTTGAAAGAGTATAGTATTCTTTCACAATGGACTCCTCCCGGAACACCTCAATTGAGTGGTGTGTCCGAACAGAGAACCGAACTTTGTTGGAATGGTAAGGTTAATGATGAGTCGCACTGAGCTACCAATTTCCTTCACGGGATACGCATTGAACAGTGCAATACTTATTTTGAATAAGGTTCCGTCAAAGTCTGTTGGACAGACTCCGTATGAAATATTGACAGGAAAGAAATCAGATTTCTCATTCCTAAAGATTTGGGAATGCTGGGCATATGTTTAGATGATACCAAACTAAAAACCCAAATCGCATAAGTGCCCATTTGTAATTGGTTATCCTAAGGAAACTAATTCCACAACTCACAAGAGAACAAAGATATTTGTTGCTCTCTATGCGGTTTTCCTAAGAGGAATAATGCAATGGCAAGTGGGAGGAAAGTAAAACTCGATGAAAATCAGAGTAATACTGTTCCTGGCACCGATCCTTAACGGAACACGAACAGTTTATCAGGAATAAGACTGTGCCACAATCTTCTAATACACAATAACAGTGTAGGTTGAAGAGAGTCAGAAAACAGCCTTAGAGGTATGGGTTTTTGATCTCACCTCATAAAGATATTAATCTTATTGAGGATAATGAGCCGGCTACATATAAGGTAGCGATACAAGATATCGACTCCGCTATATGGCAAGGTGCCATGCAGTTCGAAATGGATTCCATTTGTACAACCAAGTTTGGACACTGGTTGATGTACGAGAAGGTATTGTGCCTATTGGTAGCAAATGGGTCTTCATGGTGAAGACAAACATAGATGTCAACATATAAGCATGCAAAGCTAGGCTTGTAGCGAAAGGGTATCGTCATCAACATGATGTGATTACGATGAAACCTTTTACCCGTTGCCATGATTAAATCCAATCGGATAATGCTTGCAAGTGATAAATAATTTATTATGAAATATGGCAGCTGAACATCAAAACCGCTTTCCTTAACGGAAACCTTTTGGAGGATGTTTACCGTTGGGTTTCTATTAGGTCCCAAGGATCAAATCAAGCAATGAAAATCATGTGAATACATCAAGAAGAATGGCAGAATCATACTTACATTGAGCGGTTTTGCGATACGATGAACACAAGCCCTTGCTCAATTGAAGCTCTCGGCTTTCTCCCCTAGATGTGCTCCATTTCGGTCAAGCTCCATGGATGGATCTCCAAGCTCCAAGCTTTATGATTCCATGCTCACAAGTCGGTTTCCCTATCACCTTCGCAAGACCCTTAAAGCATGCTAGCGCTCCGTGAAAATTTGCAACAAATCCTCACATTTGCTTCTTCCATGCTCACGGCATTTTGAAGAAATTTGGAGAGAATATGGCCTTGGCCGATTCTAGGAGAGTGAGAGAGTAAGTGAGATGGTGTTGTGTGTAATGTATATCTAATACCAAAAATTAAAAGTCAAATACCAATTAATAAAATAATGGTATATGTCTTTCAATCACACTTGAGTGTCTAACACTCTTCCATCATTTCTTATCAACTTCCATCAACTATTCACATCAAAAGTGACTAGACATCACATCACTCAAAGTGACAAGTGATTTGACGCTTGATGTGACTAGTGATTTGACGCTTGATGTGACATGTGGGCCGCACTTGAATTCGAAATGCGAGTGCGCCCGCAAACACTCTAGGGCTCGGGTTCGCTAATTCCAAATTAAAGAATTTTCCTTGCGAGGAAATTAAATCTAATTTAATTAAATAACTTTGCCTAGCAAAATTACTATTCAAGTCGCTAACGAATTAATTCTGAATTAACTCGTTCGTCCGAATTAAAATCTAATTTCAATTCCACGTCGAAATCCAATTTCATATAATATATCGAATATATTATTTTATCGATTAATTCCAAATTAATCATTCTCTCTCTTTAAATAATATTTTACCCCAGATAAAATATCTCAATAATTATTCCCAGATTAATAAAGTCCGAGTCATACGTCATCGGTGAATCTTCGGGAAGCGACCCATGAGATCCCCAGATATGTTGGCAATAAATCCGGTCGTCGGACTATCCGAACACGTACGTACCTAGTACAACATTTTTATCGATTTACAAGACAAAGATGGCTTCTAGCAAAGCGCCATGCCTACCCAATTCTCCAGAAATATTCTTACTGGAATATGTGATCTATATCAGGCGTAGTATATGTAGTATTGCGTATATCGATCCAGTATCGGATGTCACGTGCTAGGCCCTGAGTTGGAAATGTGTCTGCCCCGTACGAAGCACATATCGGATCTCTGGTAACTAGTCTCTATAATCGGATAATCATGACCTAATCATATTATCCCGATGACTGCAGTACATAAGAGAACCAGTTCTGTATCCTACGTGATCATCATCTCCATTATAACTGGAGTGATACTTCCATCTCGACATCACACCCAATACACTACGATTCTCAATATACCCAGAAGAGGCTTACACAGAACCTGTTAAAGCCCTGGACAACCAAAACCAAAGTACATTGATTGTTGCAAGTATTAGCGGTGCAAGTCACAGGTTAAGACCAAATACACATACCCCGATTCGGACTTCCATAGACACATAGTCATACTACCAATGGAATTCTGAGGGGTCTATCCAGAGTGAAGATGTTTCCCGTACCATCGGTAAACACAACCTCCTATTACACTTGCATGAGTATCCTATACCCAAATATATGAGAACTATGCCGTTATGCTCCCATAACACGCACAAGTGCAATACTAGTCTATTCTGCATTATCGATGTCCAGTCTAGATAATACTACGACTAGGGATATTTAATGATTAAACCTCGTGGATTGATATTGTCTCATATCTTATCAATCCGGAACTAATCATATGGACCTTTCAACATTTATATATCTTGGCGATCTAATCACAAATGATAAAAGAGCAATTTCCTTTGTCACATAGTTAATTTGTACAACAACACCATGATATGTACAAATAGTGATGCTATGGGTCATAACTGTCCAACAATCTCCCACTTGGAACATATCCAATCACTCAAGTGTCCTACACCCGAACTATGTATGGTTCGCTCAATTTTCTACTGAGAAAATGCTTTCGTCTGCGGATTTGCATGATTATCATCTGATGCGATTTATTCGATCATCACATCACCACGATGTATGATTCCAACGAATCAGATGAATAGTCGAAGTATTTATCTGGATCGTTGATGAGACAATTAATTCTTTAGCCTGTGCTGAAGCCTAGCTCAGGTGCTAATAGAACTACACCTAATCTGAATAGGATTATTATCAAACCAAAAGGCTTATATTGCTGCCTCAGCTGCAGCAATAATCCACTTGTGTTGTTTATTCGGTAACAGTATCTTTCTTGGAAGATTTCCAGCTCACTGTTCTGTTATTCAAACTTTATAGTAATTTTTATCGGTTAGGAAACTTACAACAGTGGACCCAGTCACTTGAAGTTCTTCTTCTCCATAGTATAAGAAAGCATCCTTAGTTCCTCTAAGATACTCAAGGATGTTCTTAACATCAATCCAGTGACTATCACTTGGATTGGCCAGATTGTGACTCCATATGCTCAAAGCATATGAGACACCAGGTCACGTACATTTTTCAATGTACGGTTTCTCAGAGAGTTCTAACAAATTTAAATCTATCCCAGTAGATCTTTATTCCTAGAATAAAGGTTGTCTCTCCCAAGAATTCTACGGATAATTTTTCATGAAAGCCAAGCTTTCACCGATTGTATTATGGGAATATCATTTCCAAGAAATTACATGTCATCATTACTTAGGACATTCACTTTTAGTGCGCTCCCACTAACCTCCTTATATACACAATAATCATTTTCGTTTTGAATTAAATCATAACCATTATGATTACATCAAAACGATAATTCCAAGAACGCTATGCTTGCATCAATCCATCCATGGATCGAATTAACTTACAAACCTTGTTTGCTCATTTTGGTACGACAAAACCGTCAGGATATTTTAAACATCCTCCGAAAGGTTTCCGTTAAGGAAAGCAGTTTTGACATTCAGCTGCCATATTTCATAAAAGAAACATGCATCATTAGGCAAGCATTATCCAAATGGATTTAACAATGGCAACAGGTAAAAGGTTTCGTCGTAATCTACACAATGTTGATAACGATACCTTTTCGCTACAAGCCTAGCTTAGTACGTTGGTATGTTGCCTTCCATGTACGTCTTCCTTGAAGACTTATATAGTACCAATAGGCACAATGCCTTGCGGTACATCAACTAGTATCCAAACTTAGTTGGTATGCATGGAATCTATTTCAGACATCATGGAACTTTTCCATAATAGGGAGTCGATACCTTGTATCACTTCCTCATACGTAGTCAGTTGGTATTCCTCAATAAGATTGACATCTTCATGAGGTGAGATCAGAAACCCATACCTCCCAGGTTGTTTTCTGACTCTCTCCGACTTACGTGGTTCTTGTGTATTCGAAGATTATTGTTATAGTTTCATCCTTGATGAACTATTTGTGTTCCATTAAGGAATCGGTGCCTAGAACAGTATTACTTCGATTTTCATCGAGTTTTACTTTTCTCCCACTTACCACTGCATATAGGTATTCCTTTATGAAAACTGCATGGTGAGCAACAATTAAATTGTTCTCATGTGAGTTGTATAAGTACTATACTATGGTTTCCCTAGGATAACCCATAATTAGGCACTTATCCAATTTTGGTTATAGTTTGGTATCATCCAAACATATGCCTAGCATACCCAAATCTTCAAGAATCAGAAAACCCGGTTTCTTTCCTGTTCATATCTAATATGAAATCTGTCAAACAGATTTTATGGAACCTTATTCTAAATAATTTATGCACTGTAAATGCGTATCTGTTGAAGAAAATGGTAGCTGAGAGTGACTCATGATTAACCTTATCATGTCCAACAAGATTCAGTTTCTGTGTTCGGACACACCGTCAAAATATGACGTGTTCTGGGATGAGTCCTCATTGAAAGAATACTATACTCTTTCAAGTATATGAGAAACTTATTGCTCAAGTATTTTCCACCATGGTCTAACCGTGACGGTATAATACTTTAGCCGATCTGTTTGTCTACGTCGTGTCGAAATGTCTGTCGAAAAAGTAAAAGATTTTGTTTCTAAAGGAAAGGAAACATATAACCATAATGCGATGCCACATCTGTAAAGTTCACGAAATATTCATATCAACCTCTAGCCTAGATAGACATGGGCCTATTTACGTCACTATGAACGAGGGCTAACAGATCGGTGGCACTTTCACTTTTACCAAGTAAAGGTGTTTTAGTCACTTTGCCTAATAAACTAGATTCCTAGTACCCACTCTTCGAAAGTGTGGATATACGAGTCTTGTTAATTTTGTCCCAGACAACAATGCCACAATTAAGTTTCAACTGATTTATTCAGTTTGAGCTATTTATTTGTCATGTTATATGTTTGAGATTCATTTATATTCAAAATATAAATACTGTTATTCACATCTAATGTGTTATCTCAATATCATCTTTATATAATAAAACACTTTAGTGTTCAAAAATATAAAGGTATACCCGTAACGGGTTAAACCCTGATATAGAGATAATGTTTCTAGTCAAACTAGTTACATTGCAACAGTTTCCTAATTTAAGTACACACCCGAAGGTAGTTTCTAAATTTAGGTATCTACGGTTAAAACTGCGACTGTCGTCCTATTTTCGACTCACATATAAATCTCAACTGAAGTCAGTATCCTGCTTATCAGCAGATTATGCACAACAGTACATATTATGTACCACATCCAGTATCTAAAATCCAATTTTAATACTAGTTGCGAACATCTTTATGACAAACATATTTGAAGTCGGAGCCTAGCATCGTCTTCACTTCCTTCATGTCTGCCTTGTCCATACGGCAGTCACGCTTCCGTGTCCTCGTTTGCCATAATTTAGAAAGACATCTTGGGATATGTCCTTTTACTTCCCAGAAGATTATAATGATTTTGCCTTTGCCCCTTTTCCACACCCCAGAAGCCTTTGGCCAAGCCTTGGCCTTCTGGGACGTCGAAGTAAGATGCGCCTTGCGCTTCTTGCCTATTGCAAACTTTGGCTTTGTCTCATTGAGAATAGCCATTAACTCTCCAAGAGTTTTCTATTGCAATTTGTACTTCTAAGATCTAAGGATAGATCTATGAAGATCCTTCAATTTCATTATCATACTATAAGGATCCAATCCTTAGTTCTGATTAAGAAATTAAGGAGTCTATTCTGGCAAGCATAACGGATTAAGCACTAAAGTTATCATCACATGAATCTTCCAAAGATCATGCTCTACTATTTGCTCAACTCCAGGCTTAGGCCTAAGATGTTATTTTATCAAATAAAGTAACTTCTTAGTTTTCAGGAAAATCCTGATATTTTATTCCTATTTTGAAAATTAAATTCGTTTAAATACATTTACACCCTGGATTATGTTTTAAACACTAATCTTTCAATTTATCTTGATTGCTATAGTCTAACTATCCAATCAACGATTTTAGGTACTATTTATTATAATGATTACTATAGTCCAACTATATAATCAACTATAATTTAATTGGTTAAATTCAATTATATTGATTACTATAATCCAATTATAAAATCAACTATTAATTGAAATAGTTTGAATACAGTCCAACTGTTTTAAAACAACGATTAAATATTATTCCAATTAATATATTAATTTATTTGACGAAAAATTGAAATGCGCATATGGCAAGTAACTAAACGAATATTGCAAATTTAATACTTGCCTCCCACTATTTTTCGGTGAGCCTCTAACCCTCTGTGGAGCACTCGAGAAACCTTGTTTCCTAGTAGGTTAGGATCCTGTTAAATAACACACAATCTTGACTTTGGCCAACAAATTGTATGATAATTAACAAGGTAGATCTCTGAGATGAATTGGATCCCATCCAATTCCTAGATCCAGTAGGTGGATATCCAAGTCCGAAACATATATCTTATATATGCCAATATATCCAATATATTGCCTAACCTTTTTCCTCTAAATCAACTAAGCTTTGCCTTTGGCACAACAAACTTAGTGATCCCAGTTAAGCGAAACCCATTGACCTTGGAAAGCTTCGTAATCAATGTCGATGGACAAGAAGTGATCTTGACTTTGGCCAACAAATCACAACTTGGACAAGACACCGATATGGAACAAAGCCTTCATGATTCAAACACATCCTCGATGGACAAAGGTCTTGACTTTGGCCAACAAACCAATGCCAGTCTTGGATCTTGAGTAAGAATCACTCAATGGCAGGAAAAATGCTTAATATGTTTTGAGGGTTTTTCGCGTGCAATTGGCAACCAATTTATTATCTTTGTTAAGGTCTCATCATCATACACCCATAAACATGCATTCTAGACACTTAATAAGGCGCATATAAATAAATATAATAATGATATGCGGATGGATACTTAACACATTGTTCCTAGAAAAAATCTCTCCCTTTCCTTTCTCCCGCTAGCACAATTCTGATCTCTACCCAATTTCATAACACTTCTAAAGAAACCTTATATATATAGAGGGGAATAGGTGAGAAGAGAAATACAAAGAGTAAGGAGGTAATAGGCTGGACACGCAGGTCCAATTTAATAAATTCTAAATTTATTACAACAATTTCCAAAATTGCCCCACCCATCTTAATCCATCCGATATACATTATTCATGCATCGCAACCATGTATTCACACAAGCATGTTATCAATCAATCTAATCCAATTAATTAATCTGAATTTAATGACCATCCAATGTTCAAACAACGATTTGATTTTGCGCGAGTCAAACTCGCTTTGCGAATAAGTACTCAAAGTACGAATTCTTGAATTAAATTAAACTACAACATTAAATCCAATTTAATTTGCATTTAATACTAATTCATTTATTTAATTCCAAATTAAATAATACATTTTTTAATGTACCTTTTCGACTTAGATTCTAAATCTAATCGCTACGGGTCTCAAAGCCCGATTAACATCTAATGTCAATTTAATTTAAAGTCCAATGGGCTTTTAATTAATTTCTAAGGCATGAACTTTTGGTCAATATGGGTCAAACCCAAATACCAAAGCCCATTTAAGGAATCACCCTTATTTGCCAAGAAACCAATTTAGGCCCATTAGGCCAAATTAATATTAAAGGTCCATTGAGTCATAATTGGACTTTATGGATATGGTCTTGGGCCCAATTGGATCCAACCAATTTAGCCTAACCTAACTTAGTACAACCAAGCCCATTAAGCCCAATTAACAACTTTTCAAGCCCATTTCCAAAATGGGCCCAATTAATAAATTACAAAATTCCAAATTCCATAATTAAATTAACTAAAGTGTATGCCATAATTAATTACCCAAATTAACATTTAAAAAACACAAATTTGTACAATTAATTATGCTCATTATCATCAATTCATGTCCAACACAATTGAATCAAAAAATCAAGTCATTTCATGCTTATATGTTCACGACAATTTGGGGTTTTTGATGTCCGATTCCGATTTCAATCCAATTGAATCCTAAATCAAACATTTCCCATGTAGGAAACGCTTTCCTCACGCAGCGGAAGTGATTAGGCACACGGATCGACCTTGAAATTTTTTTATGTCTTCCCTTCCTTAAAGCCGAATGGAACCAGCACTTATACTAAAGTTTTGCTTCTGTTTCAGACAAGATCTCAGCCCCCGGAATGCGCGAGAAATAGTCCCCGAACAGCCCCCGAACATCAGTGAATTATTGGACTATTTTACACCCGTTACACTCGCGAACTGCACCCAAACCAACCCCTGATTTGCGTGACCTGCTGTAGCATTTTAGGTCTGATTTTTCCACTCAAAAACAATCCTAACTCAGCCCCAAAAAGTCCCCAAGGTGTTTCCCAAAACCCGAATTAAAATAAATCAAAATCGAGCCCCGATTGTAACAAGTGAAGTGCGGCAATGAGGTATTATTGTTCCTCAATGTCGTGACTTACAAGAATGAATTAGAAGATGATTTGTTCAACCCACAAGATATTCCGAGCTATAAATCGTTACCAACGGAAAGTAGTGTGGGCTACGCACACAAACAAATCCCTAAACATTTTAGAGATTAAATCACACATAATAATATTTTTCTTATTCTTGTTCTTCGAAATTGTTTCTCACCTTTTGAGAGAATTGTGAAGAAGAATAAGGTGGCTAGGGTTTGGAATGAGAGCACTACTCAAAAGAAAATCAAGTTTTCCTTTTATACTTAGGTCAATTTTGTTTCACTCAAACAAAACAACTAATCCCCTCCCTAAGGTAGAATTCGGCCAAGGCTAGGATTTTTGGATTAAATTTTGTTTCCAAAATAAACAAATCATATTCCTTATACACCAAGGAATTCAGAGAAGGCTAGGATTTTTGATTAAATTTTGTTTCCAAAATAAACAAATCCTATTCCTTATACATCAAGGAATTCGGCCATGCCCTTTATTTCTTCATTAATTTTGTAACAATATTATTTACTTTCCATAAAGTCAATATATGTTACAAATTAAATATATGATTAATTTTTGAAAGTCATTACTTCCAAAATTAAATCAAGGGTTTCCAAACCCATAATATAGAAATTACAATCTTAGCCTTATTAAATTATATCATATATATAATTCAATATTTTATATTTAATAATTATCATATAATTATTAATACCATACATTAACTTTTAATGTATAGTTTCAAGTGTGACATAATTAATATTATTAATCATATTAATATTTATTCTTTTGTGAGTATATAATTAGACTATCCAATTATATTAAATCCGCTATAGTAAATCGAGCTAGCACGGGGACCAAATGGACCCACGGTTCCGAGCTCCAATAATCTCGAAATATTAATTAAGCTCTTAATTAGATATTCTGAATTATTAACTCCGGGTTATTCCACTAAAAACCCGAAGTTGCACTCTCGTTGCCGCAGATGAAATATTAAGTCGAACTAAGTCGTTGTCCATCGATATAGTCATTACATACGAATTGATCCTTCACGAGTATCTTGTAATTAGAGCCGGGTCATAATGTCCGTTATACCCCTCTAATTATTTTTACCTTAAGTACCATTGATTCTCTAATGAACGATTTATTCATAACTATTATGAATATTAATCTTTTTGTTCGTAATAGAAAGACTTGAGCGCTCAAATCGTTCAAGTACCGAATCAACCCTTAAGAAAGATACTCATCTACTTCTCGCAAGAAAGAGTGAACTCCATGTCTACGTAAAACGTTCCCAACTACAAAACAAATTGTGCCCCCAAAGTACGTAGCTATTGGTCGGGACTCATACACCTACCTCACCTTTGTAAATCAAAGGACACAGCCTGCCATGCAGGAGTTCGTAGTACACTCAAGATTAAGATCAATCTATATATGACCATCAAGTAGATTGAAATGACTTTTTTTGCTTAACGGATATTATAAGAATGTCATTTCTATCTGGATCCAGTCTTATATGATCTCATCATACAAGGTGCCTTCATTCTCATGTCTCTACATGGACTATCCGGATTAAGATCGCCATACAATTATAGAATGGACCGCAGCTATAGATAAATCACAAACAAAGTACCCGCTTTGTTTGCACTCTATGGACTATTTAAGATTACTAACTTCAGACTTAAATCCTCTGGTGTATGACACTCATACACTAAGTCTGAACGTACATAAGTAATCTACGGTATTTACGAAGATATATAATATGCGAAAAATAAACAAACAATTTGATAAATGAATAATGCATCGTTTTATTTCAAAACACATGAAACCGTTTACATCACATGTAGCTCTAGGGCATACATCCCAACAATCTCCCACTTACACTAGAGCAAATGGGACATGTCACGTAATCCTAGACCATCTAGGTGACCTTCAAAAACTTTAGCCGGCAAGGTCTTTGTAAACGGATCAGCAAGGTTCTCTACGGATGCAATCTTTGTGACGATAACGTCTCCTCTCTGCACTATCTCCCTGATGAGATGATATTTCCTCTCTATATGCTTTCCTCTCTTGTGGCTTCTTGGTTCTTTGGACTTTGCCACCGCTCCACTATTATCGCAATAGAGGGTGAGTGGTCTATCCATATCTGGAACAACTTCCAGATGTCCCAAAAATTTACGGAGCCAGATTGCTTCCTTAGCCGCTAAATATTCAGCCTCCATGGTGGAGTCAGCAATACAAGATTGCTTTATACTCCGCCATACAATAGCCCCACCACCTAGGGTGAACACTGATCCAGATGTAGAATTCCTGGAATCAACATCTGTCTGAAAATCAGAGTCAGTATATCCCCTAAGGATCATATTCTCACCGGAATATACAAGCATATAATATCTCGTTCTCTTAAGATACTTGAGAATATGTTTCACAGCCACCCAGTGATCCAATCTTAGGTTTGACTGAAACCTACTGACTACTCCCACTGTAAAATAGATGTTCAGTCTCGTGCATAACATTGCATACATGAGACTACCAATTGCTGAGGCGTATGGAATATGTCTCATTTCCTCAACATCCTGAGGTATCTTAGGAGACTATTCCTTCGACAAATGAATTCCATGCCGATAAGGCAGATTGCCTTTCTTGGAATTCTGCATCCCAAATCGCACAAGGATCTTGTCGATATAGGATGCCTGAGACATAGCTAACAGTCGTTTCTTGCGATCCCGAAGTATCTGGATCCCAAGAACATAACTGGCCTCTCCCAAATCTTTCATTTGGAATTGGTCAGCTAGCCAGTTTTTCACGTCTGATAATATCCTTACATCATTCCCAATGAGTAAAATATCATCAACGTATAAAACAAGAAAAACCACCTTCCCGTCAATGACGCGCTTGTATACACAAGGCTCATCAACATTCTGCTCAAAATTATAAGACTTGATTGTTGAGTCAAATCTTATATTCCAAGATCGAGATGCCTGCTTGAGTCCATAAATGGACCTTTGCAGTTTGCAAACCTTTTGCTCTTGACCTTGGGCGATGAACCCTTCTGGTTGTATCATATAGATACTTTCATCAAGATTTCCATTCAAGAATGCAGTCTTGACATCCATTTGCCAAATTTCATAGTCATAATATGCGGCAATGGATAGAAGAGTGCGGATGGATTTAAGCATAGCTACTGGCGAGAAAGTTTCCTCATAGTCAACTCCCTCTTTCTGGGTATAACCCTTGGCCACTAGTCTAGCCTTGAAGGTCTGTACCTTCCCATCTGATCCCCTCTTCCTCTTGTAGATCCACTTGCAACCTATGGGTTTCACCCCATCAGGTTGGTCTACAAGTTCCCAGACCGAGTTGGAGTACATGGACTCCATCTCTAGGTTCATGGCTTTGAGCCATTCCTTTTTGTCTTAATCATCCATTGCACTATTATAGGTCAATTGATCATCTATGCCATCGCTGGAGGTGACAACTTGTGCCTCCGTTACAACCCCTCCCACTGCGTCTAGGTGGTAGATCATTCTGACTGGGTAGCATCTGACTATCAGATTTTGAAGGAAAAATGTATTTGTCAACTTTCATTGACGATAGCGTGCTGGTCGAACCAGTAAGTAACTCCTCGAGTAATATTTTACTACGAGGCTTGAACTCCCTCATATAGTCCTCCTCTAGAAACGTAGCATTTTTCAATACAAATACTTTGTTATCATCAGGACTGTAGAAGAATCCACCCCTAGTCTCCTTAGGGTAGCCTACAAATAGGCACACCTGAGAACGTGGCTCCAACTTTGTAGTCTTATTCTTCAGCACATGTGCTGGACACCCCCATATGCGGAAATGTCGTAAACTAGTTTTACGACCATTCCACAACTCTAAGGGAGTCTTAGGAACAGACTTAGATGGAACTACATTAAGGATATGCATTGCGGTTTGCAGTGCATATCCCCAGAATGAACTAGGTAGTGAGCTATAACTAAACATAGATCTCATCATGTCTAGTAGGGTTCGATTTCTCCTTTCTGCAACACCATTTTGTTGTGGTGTTCCAGGTGCTGTGAGCTGAGATACTATCCCATGCTCAACTAAGAATTCCTCGAAATCTATGTCGAGGTATTCCCCTTCACGATCTGATCGTAGAGTTTTGATTGTCTTACCTAATTGGTTCTCAACCTCAACACGATACTCCTTGAAATTTTCAAAGGTATCTGATTTGTGATGCATTAGGTAGACAATGAATGTGACGAAGTATTCATAACCACCTCGGGCTTTTACATTCATCGGTCCGCAAATGTCCGAATGTATTAGCTCTAGTGGTTGACTGGCTCTTATACCTTTTCCAGTAAAAGGTCTCTTGGTCATTTTTCCTTCTAAACAGGATTCACAAACTGGTAAAGTCCCGAGCTTTAACTGGTTTAAGGCTCCGTTCTTTATCAATCTATTTATCCGGTCAAGGTTGATGTGACCAAGTCTAAGATGCCATAGATATGTGTCATCGTGAGAAATCTTTGGCCGTTTTGTTTTAGGTTTTTCAACCTTAAACATTTCAGTGTTGAGCAGTGACCTATGTGTTAACGGTCTTAACACATACAAGTTATTTTCTGAGTTTCCTGTGCATATAGTTAATCCATTTCTACCAATAATAACCAATGCTATTAAAAGAAACTGAATAACCATCATCCAATAGTCTAGAAACAGAAATCAGATTCCTGCGCGAAAACCAGGAATGAATAACACATTGTTCAAATTTAATAACTATTATTAATAAAATTTAAACTGGAAACTCCCACTGCTCTTGCTGAAACGGCATCCCCTGTCCCGACCCTCATGGTGTAATCACCTTCAGCAAGGTCCCTCCATGAATCAAGTAGCTGCAAAGAAGAACAAACATGGTTAGTGGCTCCAGAATCAACAATCCAAGCGGATTTATCATCCTCCACTAATAGAGATTCAATAACGAGTAAATCATATTTACCTGTTTCCTTTTTCTCCTTCAGCTCAGCAAGGTATTTAGGACAATTCCTTTTCCAATGCCCATTCTTGTCGCAGTGGAAACATTTTCCTTTGGGCTTGGCATCCTTGGAGCCTTTCTTGTTCTTCTTTTCATGGGCTTTCCCTTAGCCTTTCCAGTGCTTTTCTTCTTCTTCTTTGCAGATTTAGAAGACTTGGCAACATTTGCCTCTGCACTGGACTTACGAGGATCCACAAGCATGGACTCGTAATGGGTGAGCTCATTAAGCAGTTGGGTCAAAGTAAAAGACAACTTGTTCATAACATAGTTGCTTTTAAACTGCAGGAAACTCTTCGGAAGAGTTTCCATAATCATGGTCACCTGGCTACGCTCGTCAATACAAGCTCCATGGGTTTCAGCAGTGTTGAGATAAGTCATCATCCTTAAGACGTGCTCTCGGACTGATGTCTCATCCTTCATCCTAGCAGTCATTGCGCTGAGACCATGGCCTCATGGCGTTGACGCTCCGAAGGCTGCCCAAACATGCCCTGCAATGACTCCATCATCTGAGATGCTAGAGCCATAGGTTCATGCTTTGCAGCAAGAACCTCAGACATCCCTGCTAGCAAGTAGCAGCGGGCTTTCTCATTTGCTGCGACCCATTTCTGGTAGGTATCGCGCACAGCTTGGCCACATTTCTGGCCGGCTCGGGAGGACGTTCCTCCGTCAGGACAAACTTTAGGTCTTCACAGACCAGGATAGCGTTCATGTTACTTTTCCACTTAACATAGTTTTCCCCGGTTAATTTATCGTTTGAGAGTATGGAAATAATTGGAGAAACCATGGCTGAAAAATAAAATAAACATGCATTTAACATTCATTCATCGCATATTAAAATCATCAAAGAATTTTGGCATAAAATTAAACATGATGCATGAACCATGAGTAATGAATTAGAAACCTAAGAGAATTACTATGCCACGGAAATCTATCATCCCACAAGTAAGTGCCGCCGTAGGTAGGTCAAGTACTCGCATGATAGATCGAGACAATCTCAGTCAATTTAATATATGCGGGAATAACTCTTATTCCTATATTAAACAACTACCGTTTTATTTGATCAAGGAATTTCATTAACAGTTAATTACTCCTTTGTGAGTGTAACCCGCCTTTCCGGGATTCTTTGACTTAACGAGTTAAGTGCCGCCGTAGGTAGGTCAGTTCACAAGATACATCTAGAATCCCTATCCTCTCAGAACCAAAACCTGATATTGACCCAAAATGGACACCATCCGTAGGGGGACGAAAACAAAGCCGTCTCGAGGCGCCTTTTGAATCTCACGTTTTTGGACTAACAACGGAGATCGCGGGATATACTGTCGTATATCCCTCTCCCACTCACTGTTTTAAAAATTAAGGTTTCTATCTAAAATATCTAATATTTTATTTCAACTAGTGTGGATAAACTTATGGCGGCTAAATCATAATTATTATTTACACTAGTTTGTCATAAGTGAGCTAATCAATTTTAACAATTAAAATTGTGTCACTAAAAATTCATTAGTCTCTACTAATAGATTTACTCTATTAAACTAATTTAATTAGAGTGGTATAAGTGAGCTATAATATTTTAACTCTTAAAATACTAGGCACTTAAGGGTCTAAAAAATCATGAATTCTAAATGGTCAAAAATTCTAATTAAACATTTTAATAAATCTTAGTGTGTCATAAAATCCAATGGTACGTGGAATTGTATCCCGAGTGCAGACCATATTACCGTCCATTCGGAATCGGCTATGGAATTTATGTCCGGTTTCCATCCTATATACCAATGGAATTTATTGTGCACTAATTAAGCCCAATATATTAGAATTCAAATTTTAAACCATAAATCCAATTAATCTAAATAATTGATTTTCATGCATATCATTTTCTAACTTAAACATTTTAAATTACATAAAATCATAATTTTATGTCTATAATGATAATGCATCTATGACATGTTGTGGCAAGTAAAATGCATGAGTGGGCACCCTAAGCTATATGACATGTTATTCAAACAATTCGAAATAAACATACATATAACAAAAAAATTATTTTGCATTGACCGGGCTCTTATTTTTCCTATACTAATCTAATTAGTACAAGATATTCACCAAGGCATTCCTTGGTCTTCAAATCCCGCTCCAAAGTGGTGTTGGCTCCCTTTGCGACTTTGGTGCTCCAAATTACAAAAAATTGAAACTTTACATTGAAAATTAAAATTACAACAAATGTAAACAATGGCTTATGGCC
Source organism: Zanthoxylum bungeanum (assembly GCA_019454045.1). Lineage (NCBI taxonomy): Eukaryota > Viridiplantae > Streptophyta > Magnoliopsida > Sapindales > Rutaceae > Zanthoxylum > Zanthoxylum bungeanum. The sequence continues at coordinate 121,351 of SKCR01038115.1, forward strand.
TTACATAACAAAAACAAAACCAACTACAAAAATAAGAGCCGGAAAAATTTACGACCAATGCAAAATCCATTCATCACATGAAATAACAAAACCATTCATCATATGAATATCACAATGTGCCCACTCATCTAAACATGCATATCATATTTATAACTCATATAAATTTATTAAAAACAGAAAATTTAAATGAAAAAGCGAAGGGTTAAGAACACTTTTCAACCTCGCTCATGATGCCAATTGTAGGAAACGCTTTCCTCGCGCAGCGGAAGCGATTAGGCTAACGGATTGACCTTGAAATTTTTTTCTATCTTCCCTTCCTTAAAGCCGAATGGAACCTGCACTTATACTGAAGTTTTCCTTCTGTTTCGGACAAGATCTCAGCCCCGGAATGCGTCTGAAACAGTCCCCGAATAGCCCCCGAACTGCAGTGAATTATTGGACTGTTTTACACCCGTTACACACGCGAACTGCACCCAAACCAACCCCTGATTTGCGTGACCTGCTGTAGCGTTTTAGGTCTGATTTTTACACTCAAAAAACAATCCTAACTCAGCCCCAAAAAGTCCCCAAGCTGTTTCCCAAAACCCGAATTAAAACAAATCAAAATCGAGCCCCGATTGTAACAAGTGAATTGCAGCAATGAGGTATTATTGTTCCTCCATGTCGTGACTTACAAGAATGAATGAGAAGATGATTTGTTCAACGCCACAAGATCTTCCGAGCTATAAATCGTTACCAACGGAAAGTAGTGTGGGCTACGCACACAATCAAATCCCTAAACGTTTTAGAGATAAATCACACACTAATAATATTTTTCTTATTCTTGTTCTTCAAAATTGTTTCTCAACTTTTGAGAGAATTGTGAAGAAGAAGAAGGTGGCTAGGGTTTGGAATGAGAGCACTACTCAAAAGAAAATCAAGTTTTCCTTTTATACTTAGGTTAATTTTGTTTCACTTAAACAAAACAACCAATCCCCTCCCTAAGGTAGAATTCAGCCATGGCTAGGATTTTTGGATTAAATTTTGTTTCCAAAATAAACAAATCCTATTCCTTATACACCAAGGAATTCGGCCAAGGCTATGATTTTTGATTAAATTTTTTTTCCAAAATAAACAAATCATATTCCTTATACATCAAGGAATTCGGCCATGCCCTTTATTTCTTCATTAATTTTGTAACAATATTATTTACTTTCCATAAAGTCAATATATTTTACAAATTAAATATATGATTAATATTTTGAAAGTCATTACTTCCAAAATTAAATCAAGGGTTTCCAAAATCCATAATATAGAAATTACAATCTTAGCCTTATTAAATTATATCATATATATAATTCAATATTTTATATTTAATAATTATCATATAATTATTAATACCATACATTAACTTTTAATGTATAGTTTCAAGTGTGACATAATTAATATTATTAATCATATTAATAATAATTTATTCTTTTGTTAGTATATAACTAGACTATCCAATTTTATTAAATCCGCTATAGTAAATCGAGCTAGCACGGGGACCAAATGGACCCACGGTTCCGAGCTCCAATAATCTCGAAATATTAATTAAGCTCTTAATTAGATATTCCGAATTATTAACTCCGGGTTATTCCACTAAAAACCCGAAGTTGCCCCTCTCGTTGTCGCAGATGAAATATTAAGCAGAAGAACTAAGTCGTTGTCCATCGATATAGTCATTTATATGAATTGATCCTTCACGAGTATCTTGTAATTTAGAGCCGGGTTCATAATATCTGTTGGTTTTATTCTAAGGTCCCAAGATCAAATCAAGACATGAAATAATGCGTGAATACATCAACGGAGGTAGCGGAATACTCACATTGATCGGTTATGTCGATTTGAAGACGAATCAAGGCCAAAAACGTACTGCCTTTGTTCACGCCACTGCAACCAGTCCATGCTCACTGTCTTGGCAGTTTCAGGTCTCAAAACGAAGCTCCAAACTCCGTCGGATGAGTCCCGCTCATGGGTGAACCTCCCTACCACCTTCGCAAGACTCGTAGTGTGCTAGCACTTGCGGTTTTTTCACCATGAAAACCCAACCCTTTGCTTCCTTTAGTTCACGTTTTTCTGGTTCAAAACCAGTCCCAAAATTTGTTTTGGGCGTGAGAGAGGAAGAGAGAAATGTGAGAGATGAAATTGTGTTAAGTTAAAAATGATTTACCAAAAATCAATTTATATTTATGCCATAATATTTATTAAATTAATAATAAATTTATGACACAAAACATGCAATGGCTTAGAGTGTCAAACACTCAAACTCCATGCAATGACATTGAGTGCAATGTACACAATCTACATGCAAAGCATTAGAATGACATGTGTCATGTGGGCCCCACACGTTTCCAAATGAAAGTGGGCCCACGTGCACTCACGCGTTCGGGTTCGATATTTCCGAAATACCGAGCTTACGTCGCGACGTTAATTCAATCGAATTTAAATAAATAATTGCGCCTGGCGAAATTATTATTTACGTCGCTAACGAATTAATTCTAAATTAACTCGTTTGCCCGAATTAAAATCTAATTTTAATTCCGCGTCGAAATCTAATTTCGTCTAATATATCGAATATATTAATTCATCGATATCAATTCCAAATTAATCGTTCTCTCTCTTTAGACGACATTTTATCCCGGATAAAATATCTCCGTTATTAATCCTAGATTAATTTTCTCTCTCTCTTCTGTATAATCCCAGATTATTCAAGAGTGCGAGTTGTGCGTCATCGGTGGATTATCGGGAAGCGACCCATGAGATCCCCGGATAATCTGGCAGTAAATACGGTCGTCGGAGTATCCGAATCACGTACGTACCAAGTACTACGTTCTACCGATTTACGAGACAAGGTCGACTCCTAGCAAAGCACCAAGTCTACCCAATTCTCCGGACATATCCATTTAAGAATATTAAGATCTGTATCAAGCGTAGTATACAATGTATTGTGCATATCGGCCCAGTATCGGATAATCACGTGCTAGGCCTGGGCTGGATAAGTGTCTGCCCCGTCGAAGCACATGTCGGATGTCTGGTAACTAGTCTCTATAATCGGATATACATGACCTTGTCATAATATCCCGATGGCCGCGCATCACTTAAGAGCACTAATACCGTATCCTGCGTGACATCATCTCCAATATGACTGAAGTGATACTTCCGTCTTGACATCACACCAAATACTCTACGACTCTCTGATAAACCCAGAAGTGGTGTACACAGAACCCAGTTAAAGTCCCCTACCACCAAGACCAAAGTTTATCGATTGTCGTAAGTATTAGCGATGTAAGTCTCAGGTTAAGACCATACACACCTACCTTGATTTCGGCCTCCCATAGACACATAGTCATAATACCAATGGGATTCCGAGGGGTCTATCCAGAGCGAAGCTGTTTCCCGTACCATCGGTGAAACACGACCTCCTTTCGCACTTGCATAAGTATCCAATACTTATATATATGAGAACTATGCCGTTGTGCCCTCACAAACGCGCACAAGTGCAATACTAGCCTATTCCGCATTATCGATGTCCAGTCTCGATAATACTACGGCTAGGGATATTTAATGATTAACCTTCGGGGACTGATACTGTCTCATATCATCTCAGTCCAAGTACTAATCATAGGGACCTCTCTTCATTTATATATCTATGGTGATCTAATCACAAATGATGAGAGTGCAATTTCCTTGTCACATAGTTAATTTGCTACAACAACACAATGATCTGTGCAAATAGTGACGCTATGGGTCATTTTGTCCAACAATCTCCCACTTGGCACATAGCCAGTCACTCAAGTGTCCCCACACCTGAACTATGTACGGTTCGCTCAAATTGCTGAGGAAAGGTTTTCGTCAGCGGATTTGCTTAATTATCGTCTGACGCGATTTACACGATCATCACATCGCCACGATGTATGATCCGAACGAATCAGATGATATAGAAGTATATATCTGGATCGTCGATGAGACCTTTAATTCTTTAGCCTGTGCTGACGCCTAGCTCAGCTGCTAACAGAACCATATCTAATCTAATTAGATTTATTATCGATCCAAATGGCTTCTATTGCTGCCTCAGCTGCAGCAATAATCCGCATTTGTTGTTTATTCGGCAACAGTTATCTTGCTCGGAAGATTTCCAGCTCACTGTCCCGTTATTCAAACTTTATAGTACCGCCGTAGTATTTAATCGTTGGAAACTTGCAGTAGTGATCCCAGTCACTTCAAGTTCTCCATCTCCATAGTTTAAGATAGCATCTTTAGTTCTCAGAGATACTAACAGATGTTCTTAACTTCAATCCAGTGACTATCACTTGGATTGACCCGATTGTGACTCCATATGCTCGAAGCGTATGAGGACACCAATACAAGTACATTTTAAATGTACAATTTCCCAGAGAGTGTTAACAAACTCCAAATCTAGCCCAGTAGATCTTATTCCTTGAATAAAGGTTGTTACTCCCCAGAATTCTACGGGAATTTCTATGAAAGAATATTTATGAAAGCCAAGCTTTCACCAATTGCTATATGGGAATGGAATTCACTGTCAGTGCGCTCTCCCACTAACCTCCTTATATACACAAGAATTATTTCGTTTTGAGTCAAATCATAAACCATTATGATTATTTCAAAACGTCAGTTCCAAGAACCTTATGCTTGCATCAATCCAAACATGGATCGAATAACCCGCAAACCTGTTTGTCGGTTATAAATCGTCAGGATGTTGTAAACATCCTCCAAAAGGTTTCCTTTTCAGGAAAGCGATTTTGATTTATAACTGACATTTCATAAATGAAATATACAGTTATTTTCAAGCATTTTCAAAATGGATTTACCATGGCAACAGGTAAAAAGGTTGAACCGTTATTAACACAATGTTGATAACGATACCTTTCCGTCAAAAACCTAGGTTTGCACGTTGGTATGTTGCCTTCCATGTATGTCTTCCTTGAAGACGTTTAATGTACCATAGGCACAACGCCTTGTGGTACAACAACTAGTATCCAAACATAGTTGTTATACATGGAATCCATTTCGGACTCATGGCACTTTGCCATAACAGGAGTCGATACCTCGTATCACTTCCTCTAAACGTAGTCGGATGGTACACCACCATAAGATTGACATCTTTATGAGGTTGAGATCAGAAAACCCATACCCTAGGTTGTTTTCTGACTCTATCTGATCTACTAGTTTCTTGTGTATTTGAAGATTAATGGTATAGTTTCATCATAGATGAACTATTTGTGTTCCATTAAGGACTTCGTGCCTTGAACAGTATTACTCCGTTTTCATCGAGTATCACTATCCTCCCACTGACCACTGCATATCGGTATTCCTCTCAGGAAAACCGCATGGTGAGCAACAATTACATTGTTCTCATGTGGGATTTATAAGTACTATACTTAAGGTTTCCCTTAGGATAACCTATATTGGCACTTATCCAATTTGGGTCCTTAGTTTGGTATCATCCAAACGCTATGCCTGGCATACCCAAATTATCAGGAATGAGAAACCTCGTTTCTTCCCTGTTCATATCCTATATGATATCTGTCAAACAGATTTATATGGAACCTTATTCTAAATAAGTTTTGCACTGTTAATACATATCCGGTTGAAGGAGATAGTAGCTCAGAGCGACTCGTGATAAACCTTATCATGTCCAACAAAAATTCGGTTTTTAGTTCGGACACACCGTCTAACTAACGTGTCTCGGGAGGAGTCCTCATATGAAAGAATACCGTACTCTTTCATTTACGTATGAAACTTACTGCTTAAGTATTTTCCATTACGGTTTTACCGTGGCGGAATAATACTACAGCCGATCTGTTTGTCTACTTCGTGTCGAAACTCTAAAGTTTCCGATCTGTGTTCTTCAAAAGAAACACATAACCACAACGTGATGTCACATCCGTTAAGGTCACGAAATATTCATGTTCACATCTAGCCTAGCTAGATATGGGCCCACTTACTTCACCATGAATAGGGCTAACAGATCGGTGGCCCTTTTACTATTACCAAGTAAATAGTATTTTAGGTATTTACCTAATAAACTAGATTCGTAGACCTTATTTGAATAGTCAAATCAGTCCTAGTATCCACTCTTCAAAAAGTGTGGATATATGAGTCTTGTTTAATAAACTAGATTCGTAGACCTTATTTGAATAGTCAAATCAGTCCTAGTACCCACTCTTCAAAAGTGTGGATATACGAGTCTTGTTTAATTGTGTCCCAGACAACAATGCCACAAATAAGTCTCTATTGATCAAATCAATTTGAGCTATTTATTTGTCATTTATATGTTTTTGAGATTTTATTATATTCAAAATATAAATTCTGTATTTACATCCAATGTATTTATCTCAGTATCATCTTTATATAATGAAACACTTTAGTGTTCTAGAATATAAAGGTATTTATCCGCATCGGATTAAACACTGATATAGAGATAATGTCTCTAGTCAAACTAGTTACATTATAACATTTCCTAATTTAAGTACATAGGTAGTTCCTAAATTTAGGTATCTACGGTCGAAACAGCGACTTTCGTCCCGTTTCCAATTCGCAGAGAAATCTCGGCTTGAAGCCAGTATCCAGCTCACAGCGGATTCTGAACGTCAATACATATACGTATTATGTACCACACTAAGTATTTAAAATCTAATTTCAATACTAGTAGTGAATATAACTTTGACAAACATTTTTAAAGTCAGAGCCTTGCCCTTTCTTTAATTCCTTCGTTTCTTCCATATCCAAATGGTTGTCGCTACGGGATATGTCAATTATCCTTTTCAATATTTCACAAACCTTTGGCCAAGCCTTGGGTTTTAGAATATCGAAATGATATGCACCTTGTGCTACATGCCCAATTGCAAACTTTGACTTTTCTCCACTAGAATAGTCAATTAATTCTCCAAGAATTATTAATTGCAATTTTAATACTTTTAAATCTAAAGATAGATTTATTGTAAGTATATTAATTAAGCACTAAAGTCATCATCACATAAATCTTCCAAAGACTTTATGCTCTACTATTTGCTTAATTATGGGCTTAGGCTAATAAGTTATTTTATCAAATAAATTAACCTATTATTAATTCCCAATTGTAAATTAAATCATTTAAAACATTTAATCAAGGATTATATATTTTAAATATTCAACCTTTCAATTCTTTCTTGATTTCAATAGTCCAACTATTTAATCAATTTTAATAAGGTACTATTATATGATTACAATAATCCAATTAATCAACATAATTTAAATTGATTACTATAATCCCATTATAAAATCAACTATCATAATTCAATTATATGATGATTATAATCCAATTATAAAATCAACTATAATTTTAATATTGATTACTATAATCCCATTATAAAATCAACTATCATTTAATTCAATTATATTGATTACTATAATCCAATTATAAAATCAACTATATATTGAATGAGTTTGTATATAGTCCAACTATATATATAATTTAAAACAACATAAAATATTAGTCCAACTAATACTTTTAATTAATATGACGAGTAAAATATAAATGAGCGTGTTTAGCGAGTAATTGAACGAATGTTGCAAATTCAATACTTGCCTCCCACTATTTTTCGTCGAGCCTCTAACCCTCTGTGGAGTACTCGGGAAACCGCGTTTCCTAGTGGGCTAGGATCCTATTAAATAACACACAACCCTGACTTTGGCAATAAAAAGCTGTATGCTATTTAACTAGGTAGATCTCACAGATCAATGGATCTCATCCAATTCCTAGATCCGGTTAGGTGGACATCCAAGTCCGAAACATATGTATAATGTCAATGTATCCAATACATTTTCCTAACCATATCCTCCGAATCATCTAGGCCTTGGCTTTGGCCAAAAACAAACCTAATGATCCCAGTTAAGGGACCCATTGACGAGGAAAGTTTCGTAATCAATGTCATTGGACAAAAAGTGATCTGACTTTGGCCAATAAAAATCACGATTTGGACAAGACACCGATATGCAAACAAAACTCTCATGATTCAAGTACATCCTTGATTGACAAAGGTCTTGACTTTGGTCAAAAACAAACCAATGCCAACTTCGGATCTTGAACAAGAATCATTCAATGGAAGGATATTTGCTTAATATAGATTGGGGATTTTCGCGTGCAAATTGGCTACCAATTTAATTATCTTGTTAAGGTCTCATCATCATACACCCTTAAACATGCATTCTAAATACATAATAAAGCGAGTATGAAATAAATAATAATGAATGATATGCGATGGATACTTAACACATTGATCCTAGATCAAATCTCTCCCTTTCTCACTCAAGCTAGCACTTGTACTACTTCTACCCGTTACACTACACTTCTAAAGAAACCTCATATACATAGAGGGGAATAGGTGAGAAGAGAATACAAAGAGAAGAAGGTGATAAGGCTGGACACGCAGGTCCAATTTAATAAATCGAATTTTATTACAACAATTTCTAAAATTGCCCACCCGACTAATATCCATCCGATATACATTATTCATTCAACACAACCACGTATTCACACACATAAGCATGCTATCAATCAATCTAATCAAATTAATTAATCTGATAATTAAGTGATCATCCAATGTTCAAACAACGATTTGATTTTGTTCGAGTCAAACTCGTTTTTGCGAATAAGTACTTAAAGTACGAATTCATGAATTAAATTAAACTACATCATTAAATCTAATTTAACATGTATTTAATACTAATTCACTATTCAATTCCAAATTAAATATTACACTTTTATTTAATAAACCTTTTACGATTTAAATTCCAAATCTAATCGTAACGCGTCTCAAAGACCGATTAACGTCCAACGTCAATTCAATTAAAGTCCAATGGGCTTTTGATTGATTTCTTAAGGCGTGGACTTTTGGTCAACTCGGGTCAAACCGATAACCAAAGTCCAATCCGGGATTTACCCCATAAGCCCATAAATCAATCTTGGCCCATTAGGCCCAATTGAACTTAAAGGTTCATTAGTCGCAATTGGGCTTTATGGTTAAGGTTTTGGGCCAATTGGATCCAATCCACTTGGCCTAAACCAAACTTGATAAATCAAGCCCAATAGGCCCAATTACAACTTTAAATTCTAATTTCCAAAATTAGGCCCAATTAATTAAATCCAAAAATCCAATTTTCACAATTTAATTACCAAAAGTGCATTATATGATTAATCAACTAAATCAACATTTCCAAAACACTAAATTAGTCCAATTAATCATACTTAATTCATTATTACATGTCAAACACACATAATGAAAAATCAAACCCATAAACATGCTTCAATGTTCTCGGCCAAGGAAGGTGATTTTGTGTCCGATTCGGTTTCGATCCAATCGAACCTACAATCGACATCAAATCAACATCCGATTTGATTTCATACACATCCAATGTCACAAAACCAAAATTACCAAGACATTAGGGCAATGACACATTCGGCCAAGGTAAGGAATTTGGGGTTTTTGTCCAATTCGAAATCCAATCCAATTCGATTCAAATTAACATCAACCTAAATGATTCTAACTCATCAAATGAATCAAAAATCACAAAATTCCAAGAATCCAAAATACAATAAACATTCGGCCAAACATGATATTTTTGGGGAAAATTATTCCAAATCAATTTCAACAAATTGGTCCAACCAAAATGAATTTAAACATGTTATAAACATACTCAAACAAGCAATTTATTCAAATCATGCTCAAATCACATTTACCCAAATTTTAAACCCTACAAATTTCATGCTTGCAACATTAGCTCATGATGCCATTGTTGGTTTATTCTAAGGTCCCAAGATCAAATCAACAAGACATGAAATAATGCGTGAATAATCAACATCAACGGAGGTAGCGGAATACTCACATTGATCGGTTATGTCGATTTGAAGACGAATCAAGGCCAAAAACGTACTGCCTTGTTCACGCCACTGCAACCAGTCCATGCTCACTGTCTTGGCAGTTTCGGGTCTCAAAACGAAGCTCCAAACTCCGTCGGATGAGTCCCGCTCATGGTGAACCTCCCTACCACCTTCGCAAGACGTAGTGTGCTAGCACTTGCGGTTTTCACCATGAAAACCCAACCTTGCTTCCCTTTAGGTCACGTTTTTCTGGTTCAAAACCAGTCCCAAAATTCTGTTTTGGGCGTGAGAGGAAGAGAGAAAATGTAGAGATGAAATTGTTGTTAAGTTAAAATGATTTACCAAAAATCAATTTATATTTATGCCATAATATTTATTAAATTAATAATAAATTTATGACACAAAACATGCAATGGCTTAGAGTGTCAAACACTCAAACTCCATGCAATGACATTGAGTGCAATGTACACAATCTACATGCAAAGCATTAGAATGACATGTGTCATGTGGGCCCCACACGTTTCCAAATGAAAGTGGGCCCACGTGCACTCACGCGTTCGGGTTCGATATTTCCGAAATACCGAGCTTACGTCGCGACGTTAATTCAATCGAATTTAAATAAATAATTGCGCCTGGCGAAATTATTATTTACGTCGCTAACGAATTAATTCTAAATTAACTCGTTTGCCCGAATTAAAATCTAATTTTAATTCCGCGTCGAAATCTAATTTCGTCTAATATATCGAATATATTAATTCATCGATTAATTCCAAATTAATCGTTCTCTCTCTTTAGACGACATTTTATCCCGGATAAAATATCTCCGTTATTAATCCTAGATTAATTTTCTCTCTCTTCTGTATAATCCCAGATTATTCAAGAGTGCGAGTTGTGCGTCATCGGTGGATTATCGGGAAGCGACCCATGAGATCCCCGGATAATCTGGCAGTAAATACGGTCGTCGGAGTATCCGAATCACGTACGTACCAAGTACTACGTTCTACCGATTTACGAGACAAGGTCGACTCCTAGCAAAGCACCAAGTCTACCCAATTCTCCGGACATATCCATTTAAGAATATTAAGATCTGTATCAAGCGTAGTTATACAATTGTATTGTGCATATCGGCACCCAGTATCGGATAATCACGTGCTAGGCCTGGGGCTGGATAAGTGTCTGCCCCGTACGAAGCACATGTCGGATGTCTGGTAACTAGTCTCTATAATCGGATATACATGACCTTGTCATAATATCACGATGGCCGCGCATCAGCACTCAAGAGCACTAATACCGTATCCTGCGTGACATCATCTCCAATATGACTGAGTGATACTTCCATCTTGACATCACACCCAATACTCTACGACTCTCTGATAAACCAGAAGTGGTGGTGTATCAGAACCCGTTTAAAGTCCCCTACCACCAAGACCAAAGTTATCGATTATCGTAAGTATTAGCGATGTAAGTCTCAGGTTAAGACCATACACACCTACCTTGATTTCGGCCTCCCATAGACACATAGTCATAATACCAATGGGATTCCGAGGGGGGTCTATCCAGAGCGAAGCTGTTTCCCGTACCGTCGGTGAAACACGACCTCCTATCGCACTTGCATAAGTATCCAATACTTATATATATGAGAACTATGCCGTTGTGCCCTCACAAACGCGCACAAGTGCAATACTAGCCTATTCCGCATTATCGATGTCCAGTCTCGATAATAATACTACGGCTAGGGATATTTAATGATTTAAACCTTCGGGGACTGATACTGTCTCATATCATTCTCAGTCCAGGTACTAATCATAGGGACCTCTCTTCATTTATATATCTATGGTGATCTAATCACAAATGATGAGAGTGCAATTTCTTTGTCACATAGTTAATTTGCTACAAACAACACAATGATCTGTGCAAATAGTGACGCTATGGGTCATTTTGTCCAACATATCTATTTATACCCCTCTAATTATTTTTACCTTAAGTACCATTGATTTTTTAAGAACGATTTATTCATAACTATTATGAATATTAATCTTTCTGTTCGTAATAGAAAGACTTGAGCGCTCAAATCGTTCAAGAAAGTACCCGAATCAAACCTTAAGAAAGATACTCATCTACTTCTCGCAAGAAGGAGTGAACTCCATGTCTATGTAAAACGTTCCAACGCTACAAAAACAAATTGTGCCCCCAAAGTACGTAGCTATTGGTCGGGATGCTACACAAACCTCAACTTTGTAATCAAAGACACAGCCTGCCATGCAGGAGTTCTAGTACACTCAGGATTAAGATCAATCTATTATGACCATCAAGTAGATTGAAATGACTTTCTTTGCTTAACGGATATTATAAGAATGTCATTTCTATCTGGTGTCCAGTCCTATATGATGGCATCATAACAAGGTGCCTCCATTCTCTGTCTCTACATGGACGATCCGGATTAAGATCGCCATACAAATATAGAATGGATCGCAGCTATAGATAAATCACAAACTAAAGTACCCGCATTTTTTGATTCTCTATGGATATTTTAAGATTACTAATTGAGACTTAAATCCTCTGGTGTATGACAATCATACACTAAGTCTGAAGGTACATAAATAATATATGGTATTTACGAAGATATATAATATGTGAAAAATAAACAAACAATTTGATAAATGAATAATGCATCGTTTATTTCAAAACACATGAAACCGTTTATATCACATGTAGCTCTAGGGCATACATATCATCATCCAAGTCATTTCATCTCATCCAATGAATCAAACAACAAAAATCACCATGACATCTACGGTTCATCCAATTCGGCCAAGCCTAAGATTTGGCAAAAATTGATCCAATCAACTTTTCATGAAATTGATCATATCCAACTTCAATTAAACATCATTCAAGCATACTCAATCAAACAATTTCATCAAATCATGCTCAAATTTATTTTACCCAATTTTAACCCTAAATTAATTTTCATGCTCAATTAGGCTCAAGATAGCATTGTTGGGTTTCTATTATGTCCCAAGGATCAAACCAAGCAATGAAAAGCATGTGTATACATCAAGAAGAATGGCGGAATCATACTTACATTGAGCGGTTTTGCGATGCGATGAACACAATCCCTTTGCTCCCTTGAAGCTCTCGGCTTTCTCCCCTTGGTGTGCTCCATTTCGGTCAAGCTCCATGGATGGATCTCCAAGCTCCAAGCTTTGTGATTCCATGCTCACAAGTCGATTTCCCTATCACCTTCGCAAGACCCTTAAAGCGTGCTAGCGCTCCGTGAAAATTTGCAACAAATCCTCACATTTGCTTCTTCCATGCTCACGACATTTTGAAGAAATTTGGAGAGAATATGGCCCTTGGCCGATTCTAGGAGAGGGAGAGAGTAAGTGAGATGGTGTTGTGTGTAATGTATATCTAATACCAAAAATTAAAAGTCAAAAACCAATTAATAAAATAATGGTATATGTCTTTCAATCACACTTGAGTGTCTAACACTCTTCCATCATTTCTTATCAACTTCACTTCCATCAACTATTCACATCAAAAGTGACTAGACATCACATCACTCAAAGTGACAAGTGATTTGACGCAATTGAATTTGAAATGTGAGTGCGCCCGTAAACACTCCGGGCTCGCGTTCGCTAATTCCAAATTAATGAATTTTCCGTTGCGATAAAATTAAATCTAATTTAATTAAATAACTTTGGCCTAGCAAAATTACTATTCACATCGTTAACGAATTAATTCTAAATTAACTCGTTCGCCCGAATTAAAATCTTATTTCAATTCCACGTCGAAATCCAATTTCGTATAATATATCGAATCTATTTTTATCGATTAATTCCAAATTAATCGTTTCTCTCTCTTTAAATAATATTTTATCTCAGATAAAATTCTCTGTAATTAATCCAAGATTAATTTTCTCTCTCATCTAATTAATCCCAGATTAATAAAGTGTGAGTCATACGTCATCGGTGAATCTTCGAGAAGCGACCCATGAGATCCCCGGATATGTTGGTGTTGGATAATATGACCCATAGCGTCTCTATTTGTACAGATCATAGTGTTGTTGTACAAATTAACTATGTGACAAGGAAATTGCTCTCTCATCATTTGTGATTAGATCACCTTAGATATATAAATGAAGAGAGGTCCATATGATTAGTTCCTGGATTGAGATGATATGAGACAGTATCAGTCCACGAAGGATTAATCATTAAATATCCCTAGTCGTAGTATTATCGAGACTGGACATCGATAATGCAGAATACTAGTATTGCACTTGTGCGCGTTGTGAGGGCACAACACATAGTTCTCATATATTTGGGTATTGGATACTCATGCAAGTGCGATAGGAGGTTGTGTTTCACCGATGGTACGGGAACAGCTTCGCTCTGGATAGACCCATCGGAATCCCATTGGTATTATGACTATGTGTCTATGGGAGTCCGACATCAGGGTAGGTGTGTATGGTCTTAACCTGAGACTTGCACCGCTAATGCTTACGACAATCAATATACTTTAGTTGAGGTCGTCTAGGACTCTAACCGGTTCTGTGTACGCCAATGCTGGGTATATTGAGAATCGTAGAGTATTGGGTGTGATGTCAAGACGGAAGTATCACTCCAGTCATAGTGGAGATGATGTCACGCAGGATACGGTATTAGTGCTCTTAAGTGCTGGCCGACCATCGGGATATTATGACAAGGTCATGTATATCCGATTATAGAGACTAGTTACCAGACATCCGACATGTGCTTCGGACGGGGCATATACTTATCCAGCCCCAGCCCTAGCACGTGACTATCCGATACTGGGCCGATATACATGATACTTGGTATACTACGCTTGATATAGATCTTAAATATTCTTAGATGAATATGACCGGAGAATTCGGTAGACTTCGTGCTTTGCTAGAAGCCGATCTTGTCTTGTAAATCGGTAGAACGTAGTACTTGGTACATACGTGATTCGGATACTCCGACAACCATATTTACTGCCGACTTATCCGGGGATCTCATGGGTCGCTTCCCGATAATGCACCGATGACGCATAACTCGCACTCATTAATAATCTGGGATTATATAGAAGAGAGAGAAAATTAATCTAGGATTAATTACGGAGATATTTTATCTAGGATAAAATATCGTCTAAAGAGAGAGAATGATTAATTTGGAATTAATCGGTAAATTAATATATTCGATATATTAAACGAAATTAGATTTCAACACGGAATTAAAATTAGATTTTAATTCGGGCGAACGAATTAATTTAGAATTAATTCGTTAGCGATGTGAATAGTGAATTCGCTAGGCGTAATCATTTAATTACGACGCAACGGAAAAATCGCTAATTAGGAATTAGCGAAACCGAGCCCGAGTGTGATTGCGAGCGCATTCGTATTTCGAATTCGAGTGAGGCAACGCAAGTCACATCAAGCGTCAAATCATTCGTCACATCAAACGTCAAATCAAACGTCACTTTGAGTGATGTGATTGATTGATGTGATTGATTGATTGATAGACACACACATCAAGTCTTTTTGATAAAGTGACATTGAATAGTGATGGGTGTTGTTGGAATAGTGTTGGTGGTTGAGAGAGCCATTACCATTTATTTTATTTGATATTTTAAATGGTAAATGCTTTGTATTTTTTGGAAAATATATAAAGCATTTTTTG
Source organism: Zanthoxylum bungeanum (assembly GCA_019454045.1). Lineage (NCBI taxonomy): Eukaryota > Viridiplantae > Streptophyta > Magnoliopsida > Sapindales > Rutaceae > Zanthoxylum > Zanthoxylum bungeanum. The sequence goes on from SKCR01038115.1 coordinate 136,933, forward strand.
GTAATTCAATTAACAAGTCAACCATAACACTTCTCCTCCTTTTCTCTCCATCAATACACGCCCAAAAGGCTGTTTTTCTTTCTTCTTCTTCACAGCTCACTGCCGTGAGATTCAAGGGAGGCAATGAGTGGTTTTTGTGTTGCAAAAACCAAGTGCTAGCACACTTACGAGACTTGCGAAGGTGTTAGGGAGGTTCACCCATGAGGCAGGATCAATTCGACGAAGCTTGGAGCTTGCGGAAGGACCACTTTCACGCCCAAAACAGTGAGTTTATTCACTGCAGTTCACGCCCATTGCTGTGAGGATTTTCAGGTTTTGTTGCTTGCCGCATCTCTCAACCGATCGATGTGAGTATTCCGCTACCTCCGTTGATGTATTCACACATGTATTTCATTGCTTGTTTGATCTTGGGACCTAGATAAAACCTAACAATGGTATCAGAGCTATTGGTTCAAGCATGAAAATGTAGGGCTTAAAATTGGGTACTTTGTATTTGAGCATGATTTTATAAAATTGGATGTTTGAGCATGCTTAATATATGTTGTATTGAAGATTGATTTGATCAATTTCAAGAAAATGTGTTTGGAACAATTTTCCCCAAATTTGTGATGTTGGCCGAATGTGTATGCTATTTGGGAGTTCTTGGAATTTTTTGATTTTAGTTCATTGGATGAATTAGAATCATTAAGATAATGTTAATTTGAACTAATTGGATTGGATTTTGAATTGAACATAAAATCCCCAAAAGTATCACCTTGGGCCGAATTGGATATGCCCTTGAATGTCTTGGATTTTGATTTTTGAACATTGGATGTATTGGAAATCATTTAGGATGTGTTTTAATGTCGATTGTGGGTTCGATTGGATTGAAACCAAATTGGACATAAAATCCCTCCTTTGGCCGAGAGCTTTAAAGCATGTAATGGGTTTGATTTTTTCATTTATGTGTTGGACATGTGATGATGATAATGAACATGATTAATTGGACCAATTTGTGTTTTAGAAATATTGATTTGGGTGATTAATCATGTAATGCACTTTAGGTAATTAAATGCGAAATTGGATTTGTGTAATTTAATGAATTAGGCCTTTAAATTGGATTTGGGCTTATTAAGTTGTAATTGGGCTTATTGGGCTTGATTTTATCAAGTTGGGTTTAGGCCAAATGGATTGGATCCAATTGGGCCCAAACCACACTACCATAAAGCCCAAATGCGACTAATGAACCTTTAAAGTTTAATTGGGCCTAATGGGCCTAAATTGATTTCTGGGCTTATGGGGTTACTCCTTGATTGGGCTTTGGTTGCCGAAGCCCACGCCTTGAAGAAATTAATTAAAGCCCATTAGACTTGAATTGAATTGACGTTGGACGTTAATCGGGCTTTGAGACCCGAAGCGATTAAATTTGGAATTTAAGTCGTTAAAGGTTTATTAAATAAAGTGTAATATTTTATTTGGAATTGAATAGTGAATTAGTATTAAATACATGTTAAATTGGATTTAATGATGTAGTTTAATTTAATTCATGAATTTGTACTTTGAGTACTTATTCGCAAAAACGAGTTTGACTCGAGCAAAATCAAATCGTTGTTTGAACATTGGATGATCATAATTATCAGATTAATTAATTTGATTAGATTGATTGATAGCATGCTTATGTGTGAATACGTGGTTGTGATGAATGAATAATGTATATCGGATGGATATTAGTCGGGTGGGGCAATTTTGGAAATTGTTGTAATAAATTCGATTTATTAAATTGGACCTGCGTGTCCAGCCTTATCACCTCTATTCTCTTTGTATTCTCTTCTCACCTATTCCCCTCAATGTAAATGAGGTTTCTTTAGAAGTGTAGTGTAACGGGTAGAAGTAATACAAGTGCTAGCTTGAGTGAGAAATGGAGAGATTTGATCTAGGATCAATGTAAAGTATCCATCCGCATATCATTATTATTTATTTTCATACTCGCTTTATTATGTATTTAGAATGCATGTTTAAGGGTGTATGATGATGAGACCTTAACAAAGATAATTAAATTGGTAGCCAATTTGCACGCGAAAAGCCCTCATCAAATATCATGCGTCTTTTCCTTCCATTGAGTGATTCTTGCTCAAGATCCTAGATTGGCATGGGTTGTTGGCCAAAGTCAAGCCCTTGTCCGTCGAAGATGTGTTTGAATCACGAGGCTTTGTTCCATATTGGTGTCTTGTCCAAGTTTTGGTTTGTTGGCCAAAGTCAAGACCACTTCTTGTCCAACGACATTGATTACGAAGCTTCCATGGTCAATGGGTCCGCGCTTGACTGGGATCATTAGGTTTGTTGTGCCAAAGCCAAGGCCTAGTTGATTCAGAGGAAAAAGGTTAGGGTATATATTAGATATATAGGCATATATAAGATATATGTTTCGGACTTGGATGTCCACCTACTGGATCTAGGAGTTGGATGAGATCCAATTGATCTTCGAGATCTACCTAGTTAATTATCATACAATTTGTTGGCCAAAGTCAAGATTGTGTGATATTTAACGGGATCCTAGCCCACTAGGAAACACGGTTTCCCGAGTACTCGACAGAGGGTTAGAGGCTCGCCGAAAAATAGTGGGAGGCAAGAATTGAATTTGCAATATTCGTTCAATTACTCGCCATACGCGCTCATCAAATTATTTCGTCGTAATATTAAATGTTAGTTGGACTAATATTTAAATTGTTGTTTTAATAAACAGTTGGACTGTATTATACTTGATTATATATAATTGGATTATATTAATCAATATATTTGAATTAATTAATTTCAGTTTACAGTTGATTTTATAATTGGATTATAGTAATCAATGTAATTGAGGTTAATTAATTTGGATTATATTTGATTATATAGTTGGACTATTATAATCATTATATATATAGTACCACTAATCGTTGATTAAATAGTTGGACTATTGTAATCAAGATAAAAAATGAAAAGTTGGATATTTAAAATATAATCTGGGATTAAATATTTTAAATGATTTAATTTTCAAATTGGGAATAAATAATAGGTTACTTTATTTGATAAAATAACTTATATACCTTACGCCCCAAATTAAGCAAAATAAGTAGAGCATAAAATCTTTGGAAGATTTATGTGATGATGACTTTAGTGCTTAATTTAATATACTTGTCATAAATCTAATTTTAGATTTAAGAAGTATTAAAATTGCAATTTATAATTCTTGGAGAATTAATTGACTATTCTAGAGGAGATAAGTCAAAGTTTGCAATTGGGCATGTAGCACGAGGTGCACATCGTTTCGATATTCTAAAACCCAAGGCTTGGCCTAAGGTTCCTGAAATATTGAAAAGGATAATTGACATATCCCAAAGTGACTACCATTTGGATATGGCAGACACGAAGGAATTAAAGAAAGGGCAAGGCTCTTACTTTAAAAATGATTGTCAAAGTTATGTTCACTACTAGTATTGAAATTAGATTTTAAATACTTAGTGTGGTACATAAAATATATGTATTGATGTTCAGAATCTGCTTTGAGCAGGATACTGACTTCAAGCTGAGATTGCTCTGCGAATCGAAAACGGGACGAAAGTCGCTGTTTCGACCGTAGATACCTAAGTTTAGGAACTACCCTTCGGGTGTGTACTTAAATTAGGAACTGTTATAATGTAACTAGTTTGACTAGAGACATTATCTTTATATCAGTGTTTAATCCATTGTGGATAACCTTTATATTTTAGAACACTAAGTGTTTCATTATATAAAGATGATTAAGATAAACACATTAATGTGAATAACAGAATTTATATTTTGAATAATTAAAATCTCAAAACATATAAAATGACAAATAAATAGCTCAAATTGATTTGATCAAGTAGAGACTTATTTGTGGCATTGTTGTCTGGGACACAATTAAACAAGACTCGTATATCCGCACTTTTGAAGAGTGGGTACTAGGACTGATTTGACTATTCAAATAAAGTCTACGAATCTAGTTTATTAGGTAAAGTACCTAAAATACTATTTACTTGGTAATAGTGAAAGTGCCATCGATCTGTTAGCCCTATTCATGTGAAGAAAGTGGGCCCATATCTAGCTAGGCTAGATGTGAACATGATATTTTCGTGACCTTAACGGATGTGGCATCACGTTGTGGTTATGTTTCTTTTGAAGAACACAAATCGGAAACTATTAGAGTTTCGACACGAAGTAGATAAACAGATCGACTATAGTATTATGCCGTCACGGTAAGACCGTAATGGAAAATACTTAAGCAGTAAGTTTCAAATATACATGAAAGAGTATAGTATTCTTTCAGATGAGGACTCCTCCCGAGACACGTCAGTTTGACGGTGTGTCCGAACTAAAAACCGAATTTTGTTGGACATGATAAGGTTTGTCACGAGTCGCTCTGAGCTACCATTTCCTTCAACGGATATGTATTTACAGTGCAAAACTTATTTAGAATAAGGTTCCATATAAATCTGTTTGACAGATATCATATAGGATATGAACAGGAAAGAAACAGGGTTTCTCATTCCTAATAATTTGGGTATGCCAGGGCATAACGTTTGGATGATACCAACTAAGGACCCAAATTGGATAAGTGCCAATATAGGTTATCCTAAGGGAAACCATAAGTATAGTACTTATAAATCTCACATGAGAACAATATGATTGTTGCTCACCATGCGGTTTTCTTAAGAGGAATACCGATATGCAGTGGTCAGTGGGAGGATAGTGATACTCGATGAAAATTGGAGTAATACTGTTCAAGGCACGAAGTCCTTAATGGAACACAAACAGTTCATCAATGATGAATCTAAACCATTAATCTTCGAATACACAAGAACCGGGTAGATCGGAGAGAGTCAGAAAACAACCTAGGGTATGGGTTTCTGATCTCACCTCATGAAGATGTAAATCTTATGAGGTATATCAACCGACTACGTTATGAGGAGTGATACAAGGTATCGACTCCCTATTATGGCAAAGTGCCATGAGTCTGAAATGGATTCCATGGATAACAACTATGTTTGGATACTAGTTGTTGTACCGCAAGGCATTGTGCCTATTGGTACTGTAATCGTCTTCAAGGAAGACATACATGGATGTCAACATACCAACGTACAAAGCTAGGCTTGTGACGGAAAGGTATCGTTATCAACATTGTGTTAATAACGGTTCAACCTTTTACCTGTTGCCATGGTAAATCCATTTTGATGATGCTTATATGATACTGAATATTTCATTTATGAAATGCGTCAGTTATAGATCAAAATCGCTTTCCTGAAAAGGAAACCGTTTGGAGGATGCTTACAACATCCTGACGATTTTATATAACCGACAAACAAGGTTTGCGGGTTATTCGATCCATGTTTGGATTGATGCAAGCATTAGGTTCTTGGAACTGTCGTTTTGAAATAATCATAATGGTTTATGATTTGACTCAAAACGAAATAATTCTTTGTATATAAGGAGGTTAGTGGGAGAGCACTGATAATGAAATTCCCATAAAGCAATTGGTGAAAGCTTGGCTTTCATAGAAATTCTCTCCGTAGAATTCTGGGGAGTAACAACCTTTATTCAAGGAATAAAGATCTACTGGGATAGATTTGGAGTTGTTAACACTCTCTGGGAAATTGTACATTTAAAATGTACTTGATATTGGTGTCTCATACGCTTCGAGCATATGGAGTCACAATCAGGTCAATCCAAGTGATGGTCACTGGATTGAAGTTAAGAACATCTGTTAGTATCTCAGAGAACTAAAGATGTTGTCTTAAGCTATGGAGAAGGAGAACTTGAAGTGACTGGGATCACTGCCGCAAGTTTCCAAACAGTTAAATACGGCGGTACTATAAAGTTTGAATAACGGGACAGTGAGCTGGAAATCTTCCGAGCAAGATACTGTTGCCGAATTAACAACAAATGCGGATTATTGCTGCAGCTGAGGCAGCAATAGAAGCCATTTGGGTCGAAAATAAATCTAATTAGATTAGATATAGTTCTGTTAGCAGCTGAGCTAGGCGTCAGCACAAGGCTAAAGAATAAAGGTCTCATCGACGATCCAGATATATACTTCTATATTCATCTGATTCGTTCGGATCATACATCGTGGCGATGTGGTGATCGTATAAATCGCGTCAGACGATAATCATGAAAATCCGCTGACGAAAACCTTTTCTCAGCAATTTGAGCGAACCGTACATAGTTCGGGTGTACGACACTTGAGTGACTGGCTATGTGCCAAGTGGGAGATTGTTGGATAATATGACCCATAGCGTCACTATTTGTACAGATCATAGTGTTGTTGTACAAATTAACTATGTGACAAGGAAATTGCACTCTCATCATTTGTGATTAGATCACCTTAGATATATAAATGAAGAGAGGTCCATATGATTAGTTCCTGGATTGAGATGATATGAGACAGTATCAGTCCACGAAGGATTAATCATTAAATATCCCTAGTCGTAGTATTATCGAGACTGGACATCGATAATGCAGAATAGGCTAGTATTGCACTTGTGCGCGTTGTGAGGGCACAACAGCATAGTTCTCATATATTTGGGTATTGGATACTCATGCAAGTGCGATAGTTCTCATATATTTGGCTCTGGATAGACCCCTCGGAATCCCATTGGTATTATGACTATGTGTCTATGGGAGTCCGACATCAGGGTAGGTGTGTATGGTCTTAACCTGAGACTTGCACTGCTAATGCTTACGACAATCAATATACTTTAGTTGAGGTCGTCTAGGACTCTAACCGGTTCTGTGTACGCCGATGCTGGGTATATTGAGAATCGTAGAGTATTGGGTGTGATGTCAAGACGGAAGTATCACTCCAGTCATAGTGGAGATGATGTCACGCAGGATACGGTATTAGTGCTCTTAAGTGCTGGCCGGCCATCGGGATATTATGACAAGGTCATGTATATCCGATTATAGAGACTAGTTACCAGACATCCGACATGTGCTTCGGACGGGGCAGACACTTATCCAGCCCCAGCCCTAGCACGTGACTATCCGATACTGGGCCGATATACATGATACTTGGTATACTACGCTTGATATAGATCTTAAATATTCTTAGATGAATATGACCGGAGAATTCGGTAGACTTCGTGCTTTGCTAGAAGCCGATCTTGTCTTGTAAATCGGTAGAACGTAGTACTTGGTACATACGTGATTCAGATACTCCGACGACCGTATTTACTGCCGACTTATCCGGGGATCTCATGGGTCGCTTCCCGATAATGCACCGATGACGCATAACTCGCACTCATTAATAATCTGGGATTATATAGAAGAGAGAGAAAATTAATCTAGGATTAATTACGGAGATATTTTATCTAGGATAAAATATCGTCTAAAGAGAGAGAGATGATTAATTTGGAATTAATCGGTAAATTAATATATTCGATATATTAAACGAAATTAGATTTCAACGCGGAATTAAAATTAGATTTTAATTCGGGCGAACGAATTAATTTAGAATTAATTCGTTAGCGACGTGAATAGTGAATTCACTAGGCGTAATCATTTAATTACGACGCAACGGAAAACTCGCTAATAGGAATTAGCGAAACCGAGCCCGAGTGTGATTGCGAGCGCATTCGTATTTCGAATTGAGTGCGGCAACGCAAGTCACATCAAACGTCAAATCATTCGTCACATCAAGCGTCAAATCAAACGTCACTTTGAGTGATGTGATTGATTGATGTGATTGATTGATTGATAGACACACATCAAGTCACTTTGATAAAGTGACATTGAATAGTGATGGGTGTTGTTGGAATAGTGTTGGTGGTTGAGAGAGCCATTACCATTTATTTTATTTGATATTAAATGGTAAATGCTTTGTATTTTTTGGAAAATATATAAAGCATTTTTTGGTAATTCAATTAACAAGTCAACCATAACACTTCTTCTCTCCTTTTCTCTCTCTCTCATCAATACACGCCCAAAAGGGCTGTTTTTCTTTCTTCTTCACAGCTCACTGCCGTGAGCTTCAAGGGAGGCAATGAGTGGTTTTTGTTGCAAAACACAAGTGCTAGCACACTTACGAGACTTGCGAAGGTGTTAGGGAGGTTCACCCATGAGGGAGGGGATCCGTTCGATGAAGCTTGGAGCTTGCGGAAGGACCACTTTCACGCCCAAAACAGTGAGTTTATTCACTGCAGTTCACGCCCATTGCAGTGAGGATTTTCAGGTTTTGTTGCTTGCCGCATCTCTCAACCGATCGATGTGAGTATTCCGCTACCTCTGTTGATGTATTCACACATGTATTTCATTCCTTGTTTGATCTTGGGACCTAGATAAAACCTAACAGTTGGCAGTAAATCCGATCGTTGGACTATCCGAACACGTACGTACCTAGTACTATGTTTTTAATACCGATTTACAAGACAAGGTTGGCTTCTAGCAAAGCGCCATGCCTACCCATTCTCCAGAAATATTCTTACTGGAATATGTGATCTATATCAGGCGTAGTATACGTAGTATTGCGTATATCGATCCAGTATCGGATGTCACGTGCTAGGCCTAGGGCTGGAAATGTGCCTGCCCCGTACGAAGCACATATCGGATCTCTGGAAACTAGTCTCTATAATCGGATAATCATGACCTAGTCATATTATCCTGATGACTGCACTACATAAGAGAACCAGTTCCGTATCCTACATGATCATCATCTCTACTATGACTGGAGTGATACTTCCATCTCGACATCATACCCAATACACTACGATTCTCAATATACCCAGAAGAGGCGTACAGAGAACCTGTTAAAGCCTTGTACGGCCAAAACCAAAGTACATTGATTGTCGCAAGTATAAGTGGTGCAAGTTTCAGGTTAAGACCAAATACACCTACCCTGATTCGGACTTCCATAGACACATAGTCATACTACCAATGGAATACCGAGGGGTCTATCCAGAGCGAAGCTGTTTCCCGTACCATTGGTAAACACAACCTCCTATTACACTTGCATGAGTATCCTATACCCAAATATATGAGAACTATGTCGTTATGCTCCCATAACACGCATAAGTGCAATACTAGTCTATTCTGCATTATAGATGTCCAGTCTAGATAATACTACGACTAGGGATATTTAATTATTAAACCTTCGTGGATTGATACTGTCTCATATCTTATCAATCCAGAACTAATCATATGGACATTTCATCATTTATATATCTTGGTCATCTAATCACAACTGATAAAAGAGCAATTTCATTTGTCACATAGTTAATCTGTACAACAACACCATTATCTGTACAAATAGTGATGTTATGGGTCATAACTGTCCAACATTTACAACATTCAGATGGTTTTATCGTACCGAAACATGCAAACAAGGTTTGCAAGTTAAATCGATCCATTTATGGATTGAAGCAAACATTGTGTTCTTGGAACCAACGTTTTGATGAGATCATAATGGTATATGGTTTCATTTAAAACGAAGATGATGCTTATGTATATAAGTAGGTTAGTGGGAGCGCACTGACAATGATTGTCCTATACAATGATGATGTATTGCTTCTTAGCAATGACATTCCCAAATTAAAATCGGTGAAAACTTGGCTTTCATTAAAATTATCCATAAAAACTTGGGAGTTGCAACCTTTATTCTAGGAATAAGGATCTACTGGGATAGATCTAAAAGTTGTTGGCACTCTCCGAGAACTCGTACATTGAAAGACATGTACGCGACTTGGTGTCTCATATGCTTTGAGCATTTAGAGTCACAATCAGGTCGATGCAGGTGATGGTCACTGGATTGATGTTAAGAACATCCTTAAGTATATTGGATGAACTAAGGATTCTTTCTTAAGCTATTGAGAATGGCAACTTGAAGTGACTGGGTTCATCGTTGCAAGTTTCCGAACCGATGAAGACGACTTTAAGTTGCAATAAGGGTACGTAATTTTGTTTGAACAACGAAATAATGAGCTGGAAATCTTCCAAGCAAGATACTGTTACCGATTCAACAACAAAGCGGAATATATATTTCTGCGGGTGAGGCAGCAAAAGAAACATTTTTAGATCTATAAAATTCCTAATTGGATTAGGAATAGTCCTGTTAGCAGCTGAGCTGGGCTACATCACAGGCTAAGGAATTACGGTCTCATCATTGATCTAAGTATGTACTTCGACGATTTAATCTGATCCGTGAGATCATACATCGTAGCGATGTCAAGATCAAAAGATCGTTTCAGATGATAACCTTTCACATCCACTGACGAAAGCGATATCTCAGCATAAGCGTGAGCAACCCGTACATATTTCAGGTGTTGGACACTTGAGTGATTGGCTATAGGCCAAGTGGGAGATTGTTGGAAAATTATTACCCATAGCATCACTATTTTGTAAAGGACAGATGTTCTTGTACAAAAATTAACTATGTGACAAATGAAATTGCTCTTTTATCATTTGTAATTGGATTACCTAGATATATAATTGATAAAAGTCCATATGATTAGTACCAGATTAATAAGATATGAGACAATATTAATCCATGAAAGGTTTAATCATTAAATATCCCTAGTCATAGTATTATCGAGACTAGACATCGATAATACGGAATAGGCTTATATTACACTTGTACGCATTATGGAAGCTTAACGGCATAGTTCTCATATATTTAAGTATAGGATACTTATGCAAGTGTAATAGGAGGTTCTGTTTACCGATGGTACGGGAACAGCTTCGCTCTGGATAGACCCCTCGAAATCCCATTGGTAGTTGTGGGCACAGAGGTGGGCGACGCTGTCCAGGCTCACGGCCCGATCTGAGTACGAAGGTAGCCCGCGGGGGACTAAACCAGAGAATAAAGGAGTCGCCACCCAGTGTGAAATGGGAAATGATTTAAGGCCTCAAACCGTTGGGTTCGTAATGGTCCCTTACTTATGCCAATTGTAATGAAAGGATTTATGCAATAGTATAACCAAGCCTTATGCAACACATACAAGATAATTTAATCAACACACAAGTTTGCACACCAATAACGTAAATAAATAAAAAAGAAGACAAATGCATTATTCCATAGATATTTAAACAAAAAGTGCAAAAATGTAAATAAATAATAATAATCGAAATGCTAATAATAGTGGCAAATAATCCAGTGCATAATATAAAAGAAATGATCAAAGAAGCAAGCATGCATAAAATATGATGAAAGGAGGTATGTTCATTGTATATGCGTTCATGTAGCGTTCGGAAATGCGTTCAAACGGTAAACATAATGCATGCGTTCGTATAGCATTCGGAAACATGTTCGAACAAAAATGAGGCAGAGTGCATGCGTTCGTGTAGGGTTTGAGAACGCATTCGAACGACATTACCAAAGTGGTATCTAAAATGACATAAACACATCGCGAGCATTTTTCAAGAGGTACGTGGAGTTGTATCCCAAGTACAGACCGTACAACCGTCCATTCGGATTCGGCTACAGAATTTATGTCTGGGTTTCCATCCGATATACTGCGAGAGGCAATACTCAAGCATTAACACAGTATGAATACGAAGTGAAAAATGAAAAATAACAACCAAAAAAGGTAAATAACAAGATCAATAGAAGGAGGGTGTGACCAAGAGCTTTGGCCGACGTCCATATGGGATCTTGTATACCCAGCACGGTAAAACATTGTGGTAAAGGTAGCCTTTAGGTATTTCCCTCAAATGGAGGACCTTTAATCCAACGCGATTAGACCATGCGCACCAAATGTTGACATAAAAGTAAATAGATGGAATAACATGCAGAAAGTAAATGACAGAATAACAAAAGAGATGCGACCAAGGCCGACATCTATATGGGAATTCGTATGCCCGATTGAACATACTTCACATTCAATCAAGTATACTTTGTCTGACGCAACAAAACATTGTGGTAAAGGTAGCCTTTAGGCATTTCCCTCAAATGGAGGACCTTTAATCCAACGTGATCAGCCCATGCGCACTAGATTAATAATGTATAAGTAAATAAAACAAAAACATACGGAAAGTAAATAACGAAATAATAAAAGAGATGCGACCAGGCCAACATCTATATGGGACCTCGTATGCCCGATTGAACGTAATTCACATTCAATCAAGTATACTTCTTCCGACGCGGCAAAACATCATGGTAAAGGTAGCCTTTAGGCATTTCCCTCAAATGGAGGACCTTTAACCCAACATGATTAGCCCATGCGCACTAGATTAACAATGTGTAAATAAATAAAGCTATAACATGTGGAAATTAGATAACGAAATAATAAAAGAGATGCGACCAAGGCCAACATCTATATGGGACCTCGTATGCCCGGTTGAACGTATTTCACCTTCAATCAAGTATACTTCGTCCGGCGCGGCAAAACATCATGGTAAAGGTAGCCTTTAGGCATTTCCCTATAATAGAGGACCTTTAACCCAACATGATTAGCCCATGCGCACTAGATTAACAATGCATAAATAAACAAATAAAGAAATATCATACGGAAAATAAATAACGGAATAATAAAGCACAAACAATGAATGAACACAAAATTAAATAACAAAATGAAACACTGCTTAAAAGTTTCTCAAGCGGTACATGGAGTTGTTTCCCAAGTACAAACCGCACTACCATCCATTCAGATTCGGCTAATGAAGTTACGTCTGGGTTTCCATCCGATATACCGCAAGAGATTGCACGCAATCATTAACTCAACATAAATGAAACTATACGCAAAACATAACGATGCATGCGAGTGATCGACAAGGAATAATTGAAAATAAAAATAGTAAAGGGGGCCCTAAGGTCTTACCTTTTAAGTTGCTTCTCGGAAGTGCGTTACGTCGTCGTCGGATGGGTTAATGTTCTGTCACTTTTCTGGTTCACTGGTTCAATATTTTATTCATTGTTTCGCTATTTTGGGCCGTTGATTTCTCTATTTTCTTCGCTGTTTTGGACTGATTTTTAGGGACTGTTTGTGTGTTGTTTTTGGATTATTTTCGGTGATAAAGGCTTCTGTTTTATGGTTATTTTGGGCTGCTATTTTGGTGATTTTTAGGGGACTGTTTTGGTCAGTTCTTGGTATGGTTTTAGGCTGGTTGTTTCACGATTTGGAGGGGCAGTTCATTGTTATTGGTTCACTGCTTTTTGGACTGGTTTGGGGACTGATTTCTGTACTATTTGAAGGGTGTTTATTGATGGTTCGTTGATGTCGTGAGCTGCTATTTCCAAGGTTTGGTGGCTGGTTTGGTTAACTTGGTTAGGGTCTTTTTTGTTGAGGTTTATTGGTACCGTGAGCTGCTGTTTGGTCTAGTGGCTGGTTTATGGGGTTTCTTTTATTTTCGGCTTGTTGCTTTGTTTGTGTGTGTGTTCGGTTATGGGCTATTGGTTTCTTCAGGTTTATTACTGAGTGATGATTCACGTGTGGCTTAGAAAGAGTGTCAATGGTTTTTTGGTTTTTGATTCACGTAGAGGGTAATTTTGTTGATTGTTTAGTGTCGGTCAGTGCGTGGATCTGTTTTGAGGTGTGGCCTGTAGGGTGTATTTGGCTCGGTGAGTTGTGTGTGATATGTGGCTGAGCGTTTGTTGATCAGTGAAAGAAGGGGATGATGAGAGAAGCCGTGAAGGTTCAGTTTGTTGAAGGGTTCATTCGATGAAGGCCAGAGGCTGTACGTGAGAAGAGAAAGATGAAGGTTATAGCTTAAGATATCTTGTTGTTTTCCGAGAGCTTACTAGGGTTTTTTGTGGTTGTCTTTTTTTTTGTGTTTTTTAGGTTGAGAGAGAGATGTGGTGCCATGAAGAGTCTTCGTGGCTTGATGATTGTGGCCGAGAGAGAGGAGAGATATGAGAGAGAGAGAGAGAGCTTATTATGGTTTGTTTTTTTGTTTTCTTTTTCTGTTGTTACTGCCGAGTCTAAGGGAAGAAGAGAAAAGCGAGAGAGATTAGAGAAGTGCTTAGGGTTTATTTTTTTGGTGAATGTCGTGAGTGAGAGCCAATGGGAGAGGACCTAGGGTTTGGAAAATGTCATCTTTTATAATGGTGTATGCTAGGGTTTCCTTGTGTGTGAATGGCTTGAAAAGGGAACAAATCAAGCAAATAAAGGGGTGTATTTAATAAATTTATTTTAAGGAATGAATATTGTGTATTTTTTGGTGGAGAAGTATTTTTAATTGGAAGAAGATTTATTTAGATTTTGGCATGACTTAAATGTGATTTGAATAATTTGGATTGGATTTTTGTGGGCCTTGGGCGTGTGGCTTGGATTTTTGTGGGCTTGGGCCTGTGACTTGTGTGTGTGTGTGGACTAGGGCGTGTGGCTTGGTGTGGGTTACAGAGATTTTGGGCCGAAGCTAACATTTCAAATGGAGATCCATCGAGTGAACCCGAGACCAAACAAACGAATTAAACCTGAGGATGTACTTATTTTGAATTTTCCCTTCTGACATTTGTTTCCCGCGACTTCCGTAACTTATCAGGTAGTGCCTCCATACGAGGCTCATCACCGGGCTCTTATGTAAAAATGCAGTGTCTAAAGTCGCCCCCACTTTGATGGGACTTGTGCAGTGTGTGACAGTGACAATCCTATCAAAGTCATGCATGCATTTTTACTTACCTGGCTCGCCAGCTGTTGCTTAAATTACCTGTTATTCCGAGATGCTTCAAACTGAATTGATGGTGGTGAGGTGCATTGACCCATGGTTCATTTCTGAACCGTTACTTTGTGAGAGGTGGTCTATTCCCGAACCGTTACTGTGAGAGGGTCCATTCCCGAATCGTTACTGTGAATGGTGGTTCATTCCCGAACCATTACTGTGAGGTGGTCCATTCCCGAACCATTACTATATGAGGTGGTCCATTCCCAAACCGTTACTGTGAGGTGGTCTATTCCCAAACCGTTACTGTGAGAGGTGGTCAATTCCCGAACCGTGTTGATAATGTGGGCCTCGACCCTAGGATTCATTCATGAAATTACTGATAATGTGGGCCTCGACCCTGGGATTCATTCTCGGAACTACTGATAACTTGGGCCTCGGCCCTGGGATTCATTCCCAAAACTACTGATAATGTGGGCCTCGGCCCTGGGATTAATACCCGGAACTGCTGATAAAGTGGGCCTCGGCCCTGGGATTTATTTCCGGAACTGCTGATAAAGTGGGCCTCACCCCTGGGATTCATTCTCGGAACTGCTGATAATGTGGGCCTCGGCCCTGGGATTCATTCCCGGAACTGCTGATAATGTAGGCCTCGCCCTAAGATTCATTACCGAAACTGCTGATAATGTAGGCCTCGGCCCTGGGATTCATTCCCGAAACTGCTGATAACATGGGCCTCGGCCCTGGGATTCATTCCCGAAACTGCTGATAAGGTGGCCCTTGACCCTGGGATTCATTCCCGGAACTGCTGATAACGTGGGCCTCGGTCTGGGAATTCATTCCCGAAAATGCTGATAATGTGGGCCTCGACCCTGGGATTCATTCCCGAAACTACTGATAATATGGGCCTCGACCCTGGGATTCATTCCCCAAACTGCTGGCAATGTAGGCCTCGACCCTGAGATTCATTCCTGAAACTGCTTGTCTTTGCCACTTTTTCCTTTTCTTCAAAACCTGTGAACAAAAACATTCTGACTATCGGGTGCTCCATGCCTTGGAGGCTTCAACTCTTGACTGCAATTGAGTTGTCGATATCTTGCTCCAACACTTAAGGGCTTTCTTTGTTTGAATTTTCTTGCAAAAGAAATGTTATTTCCATGTATGCATGTATATATGTATGCAAATGATCTCTAACTTCATTCCCGTTCTTCGAATTGTACGAGTATGAAAGTCGTGATGCTCCTTTGTGGTGGTATCATCTTCATCTCATTTTCTACTCAGGCTATCCCTTGAGATTTCTAAACCATCCACTTTTTTTTCCAAATTCTTTCTTCATCTTGCAATGACTCTTTGTATGTTCTCAAAATCATTTTTCAAAATTAACTCTTTCAAAGTTTGAGCATTGTCCAAATTCAAAATTCAATTCCAACAAAGGTTTCACCTTTGGAATGCTTCTTTGTGTGTGTGTGATTCTCTTACTAAGAATTACGTGCACCCGGATTGGTTTATACTGGCGCCAATTATAGATTAGTAGTGACACTTTAGTTCATTTTTCATCTTTTCCTTGGTCAAGTTAATCTAACTTCTAGTTTAGGATCAACAAGATCTATCCAAAGATTTATTACTTTTTTGTAGGGCTTATCTTTATCCCTAATTTCCCTAAGTTGCCAAACTGCCTTTTGACGCAAAGACTACACATTTGTGATGCGAGCCCCTTATTACTCGAAAATTTCACCAACTCAAGTTTATTTACATTCTAAATTTTTGAGTTGTAGTTTGATACAAAAGTAGTCATGGGCTGCACGATACTCCTAGTTACTAAATAATCCAAACAACAGAGCAGTTTTTTGTAGGATTCACTATTTTTCTATCTTTCATTTTTTTCCTCTTCTTTTCCTTTATTTTTCTCTTTTCTCTTTTCATAATTTTTTTTATTTGCGTCATCTCGTTAACCTAGTGTCATCTCAATATTAACTTTGGAAAAGAGTTAGATGAATTTCAAGTGTCTTGATCATCTCTACAAGTTGTGTTAGCATAAATTCTTTCTAAGTACTGCAATTCTAAGTGCAACTTTTAGTGCGTATTTATGGATAGCATTTTGCTAGTGATTCCAAAGTTTAAAATTATTTGAAGGATTTAAACATACTCATTTTTCAACAGACATAATATTCTTGAGAAAAAATGAATTTTATTTCATCATCGAACTTGGAAAAAGCCATTATATAACAAGAAAAGACAAATGCAATGCAACAATCATGCATGGGAGTGGTGCCCCTCAGGATCTGGTATTTTTCCTCCATCGATCAAGTCTTGAATCTCATGTTTGAGGCGGGTGGGTGCAGTTGTCAGTGTCATGGCCATGTTGCTGGTGGAAGTGGCAGTAGTGGTTTAGGTCGATGTGGTGAGGTATGGGTTTTAACGACTGTTTTGTTTCTAGGGTTTCAACATGTCTTTCTTTGCAACTTTTCGAACACCTTAGACATGGGTTTTCTAAGGTTTGAAATCCTCATATGTCTAATAGCAGCGATTTCGACAGTGCCAACCTTCATTCCAGAGGGCCCTTTAATAGTTTATTGCTATAAAACTTTTTATTCCGACCTATTCCTTTTTATATCCATGATTGTTTCCTTCAACTAATGAAAGTTGAAGATCATGGAGGTCATTCTACTCAAATGGTTAGAGATGTATGGCTTGGTGCCCTTGATAATCTTTTTAATTTGGTCATTCTCCGAGGGCCTTTTTTGCATTATCAAAAGCTGGCTTCTCCAATGGTCGACATATTCTTTGAAGTTATCCTCTGGCTTCTCCCTTGTGTTTTCTAAGTCACGTAGCATTGTAGGCATTGCATTTTTGCATACCGAGCCCAATGGTGAGTATCGTAAGGAGGCACCGCCTTTTAGTCGTGGAGGTCGCGGAATACGGTCGTTGGAATGAGAAGTCAAGAGTTGACATATTATTTTGGAATTATTTCGCTAAGTTCGCTCTGAGTTCGCTTGTCGGATCTTCGTTTCGAGGCATATCATTGGCCCAAAATCACCGCAAACCCTTCCATGCCCCTCCATTTTCGGCCACACTCCCTGTCCATTAAGCCCCTTTTGTCATGTATTAACATGCCTTAAAACCATGCCTACTGCCACACTTTAGACCTGAAAAATAATCCCTTCAAACAGCCCCTAGCCTCCACAAATTGTCCAGCAATTAACGTACAAAACTCAATGGTGGAAGCCTGAGTGGTTAATAAGATGACTAGTTGAAGAGATGGTGGATCGGTGAATGACCATTTGCTTGGATGTCCACTCTGTTTTATGTACGCTACCACTACAAGAAAAAAAGCTTTTACTGATACTAAATTAGTGTCAGTAAAGGGTTTTACTGACACTATATAAATGTGTCAGTGTTGCCGCAGCCAGAAATCACTGACACTAGTTTCTAGTGTCAGTGATTCTTAGTGTCAGTAAACGTTAATACTGTAGTATCAGAAAATTATTGACACTATGGTATCAGTAATCTCTCACACTATTTTAGTGTCAGTAAATTATTGACACTATATCATCAGTATTTAGTGATACTATAGTGTCAGTAAATTTTGTTACTGCAGTATCAGTATATCGCATATATTTGATTTTTAGTGTCAGTAATTATTGTTACTATAGTATCAATATCCGTCAATATCTTTTAAAATTTAAAAATCGTATTATTTCACAATTATATTTCTTATTTTTTGTAATTAAATTAATCATAAAATATATATATATATATATATATATATATATATATATATATATATATATATATATACCAACTCAATGAAATAAAAAACTAAAAAATTACATTTATATAAAATTCGCAATATAATAGATTAATCGTATTAATCAATTCAACAGTATCACATGATGAATACAAAAACTCCATAGACAATCTTTAAATTAACATATATATATTTCAAAAACTACTCTTAAAGTCCCATCAAAATGTCATGCCCCCACCAAAATTCATGATACTTGTTGAGAAGCCTGCAACAATCCCCCAACAATATCTGGCACAAAATCTGAAATTATAAACCAAATGTTAAGAATTAGATGGACTTCCAAAAAAAATCGATATCTTCATAAATAAAAACATTAAATACATCCAAATAAAAATACAAAATATAACCCTAATCTAATTTTTGTCACATAAAGCACTTATTGACAATAACCATACCAACAACCTAAGAGCATGCATATAAAAAACCAAATGGCATTCATAATAACAAGTTGTATCTTTCATACCGCTACATAATCACCAAAACAAACAAATCAATAACACACACACACACACACACACACACACACACACACACACACATATATATATATAGACGGACATAAAACTGAAATAAAAGGATCTCATGAACCAGATGAAGTTTATCAGATGACATGATCTAATACTGTTTCCAAATGCAGGAAGCAAATCAAGATGACAAGATAGTTGTTCATTATGGAATTCCTGGAAACTAAAAGTTCAAAGCTCAAAATGTACTAGAATGTAACATTCCAGGTAATTGCCATAAAAATAGATGAGATAAACATGTTAGATCTCAATATATCAAATACTGCTTCCATAGCATTCATGCTGCACCTCAAAGCACATCAGATGACAGGTGCCATATCCCCCAAAGGTTTCAACAAGTATCAATCAGAACATGGCAAAACTTCATCAGGTAAAAAACTATCTCCAAGTTCATGTCTGACATAGAGAACATCGAGACACTGTTAATAGAATATTTTAACTTTCAAGTCTCAAAGCAATCTTACCCACTAGCAAAACTCACAAATAAAACAAATTAACCCACCAAATTAAACCCATCAGGGCATAAAACTGAAATAAAAGATATGATTCATATTGCTTTCACTGAAGTAAAAAATCTGGGGAAAAAATTCTAAGCTAAAAGTAGAAACAAGAATGTATTAATTTACAGAAAAGAGAAATACCATACTACTTCATTAACTCAACGAACAATAGCTATGTTGTCCTTGTCATTTGTATTCTTGAAGTTGCTTCAATGTTTTGTTCTTTTTGATCATCATTTGGCACACCAACTTTAATAGGATCCTCCAATATTTTGCTCTTCACAGACTTTGGTGAAGTTTTACCCACAACTAACTGAACCTGTAGGATTAATTCATTATTAGTATTTAATAATACATATATATGAAGATATTAAAAAAGACGCCAAATGTATTCACTGGAAAGTCTATCACAATATATCCATTTTTTGTCCATTTTACGTACCTAACCTGTTCATAATATGTACCTTGTCGATGTAAGTTTATAAAATTTTCATAATTAGTTTCAAAGGTTTAAAGAAAACATACATTAGAGTAAAATAACGAAGAACATTGGCTTGAATACATTAGGTTAAAACAATGAGCAAACAGTTTATTATATCTTTAGTGCTTAGATTCATAAGTTGTTGGTTTTTTTTTTTCAGTTTATAAGTTTGAATGCCATGTGGCCATGCACAATCCCAGTAACGTACTAGATAGAAACAAAAGGGAAACAATCACCCAAAAACCGGCATGCTAAGTCAAAGATAAGCCGAAGCATAACAATACATAACATTAAACTTCAACACATAAACTATCAAAATAGGCATCACACATAGGAAATCACTAAAGAACTGTACAAGCCCTTCAATTACCTCCATAAGATGCACTAACTTAATATAGAAAATCATAAAATTTTGTGTACCTTTCCACTTTGAGGACTGCCCGAGCACTTGGTGGTATTATAACTTTTTGAAGCGTGCTTTAAACAATGATCCTGTGAAACTTCTTTTGTTAGAAATCTACTTTTTACATTTTGATAATATTACCAACAGCTCTATATGTCAGTTCGAAATCTATATGTTAGTGACTCAGGATTACATTTCATACAAAGGAGCAATCAAAACAATGAATATACAGAAACTGCATCAGTGGTAGATGCAACATAGTTGAAGGCTTTAGATTTCGGTAATGACCAAAACAAGTGAAGAAACCACAACCAAAGTGACTGCTTACATTGTTTCTGAAACTGTAAATGCTGCCCTAAATCGAAGTCAAGAACTTCCGGCAAGGGCACACTCGTTCATAAAGATTCTGAAACATTAAAATATCTACAACTAATAGACAAATCATTTCTATAATCACAATAAAACGAAAATCTCATGGCAATTAACACAAGATACGTACATCCAACAAATATCAAGTCATTAAATATGTGATTTTTTATCAACGAACATGTAACAATTAAAAATCAAATAACAACAACACATTCATCTCATATTAGGGATTATTTAGACAATTTACAAGCACTAAAAAGAGAGACAAGATTGAGAGGAAGTACCAGCCATGCAAGCGTTTGTGGAGATTAATGGTGTACTCGCGAGTCACGACCTCCTCTTTCCTTCCTTTGCCTGCTTTCTCAACCATTGTTGCTTCTTCTCACTGCGCCTGCGGCTGCTAAAATAAAAACCCTAGAGCGCCACAGCGATAATAAATAAATAATATAGGCGCTTTTTACATAATTATTAAAAAAAAAAACATAATTATTATATATGTAAATTATGTCTCCTAGCCAAGGCTATTTTTGTTGTAATCTCCTTGCATATATCAGTCTTAATTCCCAAAAATTCAAACTTCAGATATAAAAGTTATACGAAATGGATCAACAATCAACATTATAGATCTCAACATGCAACCGGCAACCCTACCTCATGATCCAAAAATAAAAGCAAAAAATGCAACCGGCAACCCTACGGTTCAGGTTTTGACCCGACAAATACATATATATTTTTATAAACCGCGGTTTAAGGAACAAAAGTCACGATTTGGCCCAGTGGTAAAGCCTTACAATAAAAAAAAAATTTATATCAATGGTTACAATTTCGAGTCCCAGCAGAGGAAATAATTTTTTTTTAAAATTTTTTTACTGATACTAAGGTATCATTAATTACTGACACTAAATTTACTGATACTCTAGTGTCAGTAATATATGCGAAAAACGTCACTTCCGCAAGGTGTTGGTTCGACTCCAGACGACTACGCGTTTTTTTTTTTTTTTTTTTATTTCTTACTGATACTATTGTAATAGTAATTACTGACACTAAAATCGCTGATACCATAGTGTCAGTAATTATTGATATTTAAGTGAAAAACACGGAAATAGGCCCATTACACGTCGTTTCTGACACTTTTAGCCTAGTGTCACTAACCTTAGTGTCAGTAAGGCCTTTTTTCTTGTACTGTACGATATCTGATATGGTCAAGAATGAAAGAAAAAGTCTCTATAAAAAAGAAAAAAAAAATAGACCGCCTATAACCGATAAGCGTGAAGCTACTCATGGGCGAGTATTAGGACCACCATGAGGAGAAATGCTACCTTAAAGGGTAGGCTGTCAAGAAAAGAGAAAAAGAAAAAAAGAAAAAAAAAGAAAAAAAAAGAATGAAAAAGAAAAAA
The DNA here is from genome assembly GCA_019454045.1 of Zanthoxylum bungeanum. Lineage (NCBI taxonomy): Eukaryota > Viridiplantae > Streptophyta > Magnoliopsida > Sapindales > Rutaceae > Zanthoxylum > Zanthoxylum bungeanum. The sequence goes on from SKCR01038115.1 coordinate 158,980, forward strand.
GACAAAAGCAAAATACAAGAGACCATATCATGTTGAGTATGCTGAAGTAATCACAGAATTTGATCAAGACATCCAGGTTGGTTAGACCCACTGGTTCGATTCTCCGAAGCGAAATCATCAAGTTGGCTAACATAAGGAGCAAGCTGTGAAAGAGTCTTGGCACACACACACTAAGAGTCTAGTTCAGATCACTTATTCAGATGATCGGAGTTGAGCATACCCAGTACTTTGAAGATTCTCTGGCTTCAACGTGAAGCACCTGTTAAGGACGGAAATATATCTAGCTATCAAGATTATCTCGTCAAAAGGAAAAGCAATACGCTGAAAGGAATTAGTAGCATCAGTATCTGTTCTGCCAAGTATGGCATTCTGGGGGCGAAGCCCATATCAGTTCAGTTTCAGTCTTGTCGGGTATATGGCAATCTGGGTGCAAGGCCCACATCCTTATCAAAATCAATTTTACGGGGTATGGCACGCTGGGGTGAGCCCCGCATCAGACTCAGAATGTGGAATGAATCTGGAATGAATCCCAGGGTCGAGGCCCATATCAGCAGAGTTTTGGAATGAATCCGGGAATGAATCCCAGGGCTGAGGTCCACACCGTCAGAGTTTTGGAAAGAATCCAGGAACGAATCCTAGATCATCATGAAGTGTCGGGGACTGTCATATATTATCATAAAGTGTTGTGGACTACCGTGGATTATCATGAAGTGTCGTGGACTACCGTTGATTATCATGAAGTATTATGGACTACCGTGGATTACCGTTGATTATCATAAAGTGTTATGGACTACTGTAAATTATCATGAAGTGTTGTGGACTACCGTGGACTACCGTTGATTATCATGAAGTATTATGGACTACCGTGGACTACCATTGATTATCATGAAGTATCGTGGACTACCGTGGACTATGAAGATTATGAAGATTTTGTGGATTATGTGGACTACCGTGAACTATGAAGATTATGAAGATTTCGTGGATTATGTGGACTACCGTGAATTATGAAGATTATGAAAATTGTGGATTATTGGGACTACCGTGGACTACCCTGGACTATGAAGGTTATGAAGATTATCTAGATTATGTGGACTACCGTGGACTATGAAGGTTATGAAGATTATGTGGATTATGTGGACTACCGTGGACTACCGAGGAGTGTTGTGGATTATCGTGGACTACCGTGAAGAATTGTGGACTACCGCGACGCCCTAGGTACGGGGCCTAGCACCATCAAACCAACACAACAGGCGGACCAGGTGACAGCTGGCGAGCCAGGTAAGTAAAAATGCATTGCACGAACTTTGATAGGATTGTCATTAGCACACACTGAACAAATCCCATCAAAGTGGGGGCGACTGTAGGCATTGCATTTTTGCATACCGAGCCCAATGATGAGTCTCGTAAGGAGGCACCGCCTTTTAGTCGTGGAGGTCGCGGAATACGGTCGTTGCAATGAGAAGTCAAGAGTTGACATATTATTTTGGAATTATTTCACTAAGTTCGCTCTGAGTTCGCTTGTCGGATCTTCGTTTCGAGGCATATCCTTGGCCCAAAATCAACGCAAACCCTTCCATGCCCCTCCATTTTCGGCCACACTCCCTGTCTATTAAGCCCCTTTTGTCATGTATTAACATGCCTTAAAACCATGCCTACTGCCACACTTTAGACCTGAAAAATAATCCCTTTAAACAGCCCCTAGCCTCCACAAATTGTCCAGCAATTAACGTACAAAACTCACCCAAATTAACCCTAATTGCCTCCATGTATGCACGTGAAACCGTGGCCCTAAAACACCCCCCATGCACACGAGAACCAGCCATGCAACTCCCTCACTGACCATGCATTGCCATCAGCCCACGTACCCATGCAGCTCTCAAAATTCACGTGAAACTCCCTCTCACACGCCCCCATTCACTGCCTATATCCACGCACAAGCAACTGCCCTCATGCCCAATTTCACGCACACAAAGAGCCTCCGTATTCCCCCTGAAACACGCACCACATAGCCACTGGAACCAGCTTCCTCCATGCACAAAAGAGACCCCTCACCAGCCCTTTGTCACGCCTAGTTACCCCTAGAATACAGCCCTGACACTGCTCCTTTATTGACACCAAATTTCACCCTCTTTGCACTATTCCATCATAACTTACCCTTCTACCTATTCAGTTTAACCTTTGACCTCACCTTTTACCTTGGTATCAATTTTCCAAATCATTTATTAAACCAACCCTAAACCATTTAATACTCCCTCACCAAGTCAAGCATCTCCCCCACACCATTAACTCCCTACACCCCACGCCCATCACCTCCCACCTCCCTTTAATTCATTTTCAAACCATCTTTGTGTATTGTCAACAAAAAACACAATTATGCATCACATTTCAACAAAGCTTTGTATCAAATTAATTGCCCTTGGCTACCTATTAAATGCACTCCAAATTGCCTATATAAACTCTCATTTTTCTGCCTGGAGAAGAAAAAATACATCAAGCATATATCAAGCACAAATTGATCAAGCATTTGGAGACCAAAAAACAGCCCACCATTCCCCCATTGCTCACGCCTAAAGCACCTCATGCACATAGCCTTCATTTTCCTTGCAGTTCACGCCCCTCATCACCACCAAATCAGCCCTTGTATTCAAGCAAGTCACTGCCTTCATCTCAGCCTTGGAACCAGCCCACAATCATCTCCATTCAGTCCCCTCAAGCTCACGCCAAACAGCCTCCAACCAGCCCACAAGTCACGCACAAACTGCACCCATTTTGCCTCTGCAGTCCACGCCAATTAGCATCCAGTTCAGCCCCTCAATTTCCACTTAAATAGCCCCTATTTTAGCCCCCAAACCAGCACACATTTTGCCCCAAGATCCCCTGGAATTTCCCCGAAACAGCAGCCCAAGTCACGCCCAAACAGTCCCCAATTCGCCGAAACAGTGAAAAAAAAACTGCACTTATAAACCTTCGAGAAACCGGGCAAACGGCAGTCCGATACCCCTCCAAATTCACCAAAACAACCCCTAATCCATAGCAAACCAGTGGCCTAAACACGGCAGGGACACGGCAGCAAAACGGCATCAAAACGGAGTGAAAACAGCGAGCAAAAGAGCAAAACAGCGAAGGAAAACGCCAAAGCAGCGAACCGGTAGAGTCACGATGTTTTAGCTCTTCCGACGGCCGTATAACGTACCTCCGAACAGCGACAAAAAAGGTAAGACCTGAGGGCACCTCTTATTAAATTTATTTATATAGAATCATGATTTAGGAAATTTATTTTATGGCATTTAGCATGAATAATTAGTTTGGTGTTGTATGAATTTATTCACATGAAATAATAACTTAGAAAATATGTTTAGCATGAATATTTGTTTTGGCATGTTATTTAGAATTATTTACATGAAATATTGACTTAGAATATGTGTTTAATAATGCTTAGCATGAATAGTTAATTTAACATGTTAATTAATTTAGGTTATGTAAATTAATAAGGTAGAATCGCATGTAATTTATTTTTCTGTCGCATAAATGTCATTAATTAGTATGTGATGTGGTTTTGAGTGAATGGAACATGTATTCTTTTTGGGGTATATTGGATGGAAACCCGGATATAAATTCCATAGCCGAATCCGAATGGACGGTAATATGGTTTGCACTCGGGAAACAATGCCCCGTACCACTTAAAAATTCACATGTTTCATTTGACTCAAATTTGTATTTGAGCATGATTAGACCATTAGAATGTTACTTTATTTCAAGCATGATTATGTTGTTGTAATGTTGTTTTAGTTCGAGCATGATTTAGTTAATTACCTTTTGCATTAGGAATTTAAGTTGTGGTATATTTAGATTGTTATTTATGTAACATGTTTGATGTGCGATACCGAATATTTTTATTGTGAAAACTTGTATTCAAGCATGCTTAGATTTAGGTCTTATAGGAATTTAGATCACCCTAAACCAATGTATGTTGAGTAAATTTGGTTAATATTACACAAATATATTCATTACAATTGACATAAGTAAGGGACCATTCCGAACCCAACGGTTTGAGGTCTTCCCTTGCGAGGGGTGAGTGCGGCCTTAAATCATTTCCCGGTTCACACCGGGTGGCGACTCCTTTATTCTCCGGTTTAGTCCTCCGCGGGCTACTCCGTACTCTCAACTAGGCCCTGAGTCTAGAACAGCATGTGTCGCCCAGTTTCTGTGTCCTACAGTCTGGCGACTCCACTGGGGATAGAGAATCGGCCTCGAAATATTGTCTTGTAATGTTTGGATTTGTGTGTTAATTAACCATGTTTACTGTGGGTTTATGGAATTTAATCAAAGGCATTGCTAAGGCTAGGTGATGGTTTGGTGTCTTCCTTCATTCACTACCTTTTTATAAGGAAAAGCTGTGAAGGCACCTAGATAATCATTTTCCTAGGGGATGGTTGGTGTCTTCCTTCATTCACTACCTTTTTATAAGGAAAAGTTGTGAAGGCATCTAGATAATCATCTCATGTGATAGACTAATTTGGAGGACTCGTTGTATATTCCTGTCACCAAGCGATAAGAGCCTAAGGGGCTAGGGTACTTAAGAGAGCCTCGCTCCACCTTCCCTCTGGGGAATCTACAACGGGAAGTCCATTTGACAGTTAGTCACATATCTTAACTTGTTGATATATAAGGTGCACTCACTTGGTCGTTTGAACCCTTGAGTGGGCAGTCCTAGTTGTGGGTAATCCTTTATCAATAAGGGCCTTTGTTTACATTCCTAAAACCTACACATGAACCGTAGTAGTTTTATGACTCTTAGAAATTATTTACTTATGCTTGTGTTTGTGACCTTTGTCATTTGGAATCAGTTGAGCTTTTTGTCAAGAGACATAAACTTGTTGGGCCATTTAAACAGGGACAAGTTCATGCCCTTTGACCATTGGGCCAAAAGCTTCTAAAATGTCAATGGGCCATTCTGTGTTTGGGCCTCTTATCATTTGAAGTTATTTAGTTATATTATCGCAAAGTGTAAACTTGTTGGGCCTTTTCAACTGGGACAAGTTTGCACTGCGCAATAGTGTGACTAAATACTTTGAAATGATAACGGGCCGATTATTGTAAATTATTTTACGAGCTTATTTATTTCATGCATTAATACTCATCTCACGCATATCATGCATACATGCATCACGCTAACCCTTGTGTTTCAAAAAGTCATCATAGATACCTGTTGGGTTAGGGAAGGGAAAAGACTTATCAAAAGATCAGCAGCAAAAATGAGTGAATCTGTGAATGAGAGGTCCCGAATGGATCAGATGGAAGCCAATATTGCTAAAATGACTGAACAACTTCAGAATCTGACTGCCTTTTCAAATGTGGCTGTACCCCGTGCTGGGGGTAGTTCTGAGAATGAGAGGCGTGAAGAGCCTCAAAACAGGGTTAATGATGATATCCCGATGTTTGAAGATGACATGGCTGAATATGCCGCTCGTGGAAGAGTGGCCGGGTCTCAGGCAGAATTACAGAAGCTCCGTGACCAGGTTGAGTCAGTTACCCGCAAGATGAAGGGTAAGGATGAAGACTTGTTAGACTATGAGGCAATGACCTTCGAGGAACAGTTGCCTGCTCAGTTCAAGATGCCAGATATGGCCAAGTTCAACAGAAATGGAGATCCAAGGGTCCATCTTCGCCAGTACGTTTCAATTATAAGTTCAGTGGGTTTGTCGAAGCGCCAGGTCCAGAAAATGTTCGGCATGTCACTTGAGGGAGCTCCTGTGGTCTGGTACCACAGCCTTGAGAAGAAGATTAAAGAAGACTGGAGAAACTAGCTGATGCCTTCTTAAAACAATATGTGACTGACTTAGAGATCGACTTGTCGCTCCGCGACTTGGAGAATACTAAGCAGAAGCCTGATGATGAAAGCTTCAAAGATATGTGGATCGCTGGAGGAGCCAGCTTTTGAAGATGCAACTCGGCCCTCGGAGAAGGACCAGATTAAAATGATCATCAAGGGCACCAAGCCCTCCCTTTACAGCAAGTTGAGGAGGATGACCTCTATGATTACAGACTTTCGACAGTTGAGAGAGACTGTTATGGATATCAAGGAGGAAGAAGCCGAGAATCGGAAGTTCTATGGCCAGAATAGAAGGAATTTTGGGGGACACTCTGAGACCAAACCCGCTACTGCCGAGGTTGCTGCCATTAAGAACCGACGCTTCTCCAACCTGGGAAGACCCTTGTCCAAAGTGCTTGAGAAGTTGATAAGTGATAAGCAAGAACTCTTAAAACCTTTGGAGCCTAGACCACTCCAAATCCTCCCCCACCAAACCTCATTATGAACCGCTACTGCAACTTCCACCAACATCCTGGCCATGACACCGATAGCTGTGTCCGTCTTCGCCATGAGATCCAAGATTTAATTGACTCCTCTAAGATCCCAGACCCTGAAAAAGAACAGCCAAACACACACCGCAATCCCCTACCAGATTATCACTCAGTTCCACCACCCACCTACATGATCAACTCTGGCCTACCCGAAACCTTTGTCCTCCGGGTTCTCGACCACCAAGCTTCTTCCATGGGATATGACAACGATGAAGAACCATAGGGTGAGGAGGAAGACAGTGCTGCAAATGATGAGGTTGTTCCTCATAATTTATTTGATCCTGCTTCTTTTAAAGTAGACATTGATTTAGTCTACCCATTTGAACTATTTTCTTGAATGATAATAAAGACGTTCATTTCTCTCACTCCTCTGAATATGTGATATGAGTGTGTTTGATAAAAGTATTCAACCTTGGTACTATGATACTCAATGATGCTTAGAACATGGAGAATCTTCGGAAGAAGCAAGCAGAAAAGATAAGGTAGCCATTCAGAAACTGGGAAATGGAACAGTAAGATTGTCAGACTTGGAAGGGAACGAGTTCACCGAGCCGATCAATGTTGACAAGTTGAAGCTTTGTTTTGCCTGAGGGAGAGAAGACTGGATAGTCACCTGCAGAAGATCTAACCCAACGGGATAGGAAATTCACTAATGCATGCATGCATACACGTAACAAATTTGCATCTTGTCTCTTGTGCTTTGTTTTTGTTTAATATTCACAGGTTTGGAAAAAAGGAAGAATAAAGTAACGAGGATAAGCCAATCGGGAATTTTGAAAGCACTGTATTGGATTCGGGTAGTAATCCTCGGGTCGAGGCCCACATTGGTATCGGAATTGAGAAGGAATCTGAGGGTTGAGGCCCATTTGAGTTTGAGTTTCAGGAATGGATCCTGGGGGCGAGGCCCACATTGTCAGCGGCAGAAAAGAAAAATTCTTTGAAATAAGTGTGAAAAAAAAAATGAAAAAAATGAAAAAAAAATGAGTGAGAGAGAAGTCTTTGGTAACTAGATATATGTCCGGTGAAGACATTGTGTGTTGAAGGGAGAATCCGTAGAAGCAATAAGTGCGAGAAGTGTTCTCCGCCGGTATTCTGAATAGATTGATCTCAATTAGACTCATGAGCACTTGAATGCGGGATCTCAACGGTGGAAGCCTGAGTGGTTAATAAGATGACTAGTCGAAGAGATGGTGGATCGGTGAATGACCATTTGCTTGGATCTAAACTCCCTCTCACACGCCCCCATTCACTGCCTATATCCACGCACAAGCAACTGCCCTCATGCCCAATTTCACGCACACAAAGAGCCTCCGTATTTCCCCCTGAAACACGCACCACATAGCCACTGGAACCAGCTTCCTCCATGCACAAAAGAGACCCCTCCACCAGCCCTTTGTCACGCCTAGTTACCCCTAGAATACAGCCCTGACACTGCTCCTTTATTGACACCAAATTTCACCCTCTTTGCACTATTCCATCATAACTTACCCTTCTACCGATTCACTTTAACCTTTGACCTCACCTTTTACCTTGGTATCAATTTTCCAAATCATTTATTAAACCAACCCTACACCATTTAATAGCCTCCCTCACCAAGTCAAGCATCTCCCCCACACCATTAACTCCCTACACCCCACGCCCATCACCTCCCACCTCCCTTTAATTCATTTTCAAACCATCTTTGTGTATTGTCAACAAAACAACACAATTATGCATCACATTTCAACAAAGCTTTGTATCAAATTAATTGCCCTTGGCCTACCTATTAAATGCACTCCAAATTGCCTATATAAACTCTCATTTTTCTGCCTTGGAGAAGAAAAAATACATCAAGCATATATCAAGCACAAATTGATCAAGCATTTGGAGACCAAAAAACAGCCCACCATTCCCCCATTGCTCACGCCTAAAGCACCTCACCACATAGCCTTCATTTTCCTTGCAGTTCACGCCCCTCATCACCACCAAATCAGCCCTTGTATTCAAGCAAGTCACTGCCTTCATCTCAGCCTTGGAACCAGCCCACAATCATCTCCATTCAGTCCCCTCAAGCTCACGCCAAACAGCCTCCAACCAGCCCACAAGTCACGCACAAACTGCACCCATTTTGCCTCTGCAGTCCACGCCAATTAGCATCCAGTTCAGCCCCTCAATTTCCACTTAAATAGCCCCTATTTTAGCCCCCAAACCAGCACACATTTCCCCCAAGATCCCCTGGAATTTCCCCCGAAACAGCAGCCCAAGTCACGCCCAAACAGTCCCCAATTCGCCGAAACAGTGAATAAAAAACTGCACTTATAAACCTTCGAGAAACCGGGAAACGGCAGTCCGATACCCCTCCAAATTCACCAAAACAACCCCTAATCCATAGCAAACCAGTGGCCTAAACACGGCAGCGACACGGCAGCAAAACGGCATCAAAACGGAGTGAAAACAGCGAGCGAAACAGCGAAGGAAAACGCCAAAGCAGCGAACCGGTGGAGTCACGATGTTTTAGCTCTTCCGACAGCCGTATAACGTACCTCCGAACAGCGACAAAAAAGGTAAGACCTGAGGGCACCTCTTATTAAATTTATTTATATAGAATCATGATTTAGGAAATTTATTTTATGGCATTTAGCATGAATAATTAGTTTGGTGTTGTATGGAATTTATTCACATGAAATAATAACTTAGAAAATATGTTTAGCATGAATATTAGTTTTGGCATGTTATTTAGAATTTTTTACATGAAATATTGACTTAGAATATGTGTTTAATAATGCTTAGCATGAATAGTTAATTTAACATGTTAATTAATTTAGGTTATGTAAATTAATAAGGTAGAATCGCATGTAATTTATTTTTCTGTCGCATGAATGTCATTAATTAGTATGTGATGTGGTTTTGAGTGAATGGAACATGTATTATTTTTGGGGTATATTGGATGGAAACCCGGATATAAATTCCATAGTCGAATCCGAATGAACGGTAATATGGTTTGCACTCGGGAAACAATGCCCCGTACCACTTAAAAATTCACATGTTTCATTTTACTCAAATTTGTATTTGAGCATGATAGGACCATTAGAATGTTACTTTATTTCAAGCATGATTATGTTGTTGTAATGTTGTTTTAGTTCGAGCATGATTTAGTTAATTACCTTTTGCATTAGGAATTTAAGTTGTGGTATATTTAGATTGTTATTTATGTAACATGTTTGATGTGCGATACCGAATATTTGTTATTGTGAAAACTTGTATTCAAGCATGCTTAGATTTAGGTCTTATAGGAATTTAGATCACCCTAAACCAAATGTTATGTTGAGTAAATTTGGTTAATATTACACAAATATATTCATTACAATTGACATAAGTAAGGGACCATTCCGAACCCAACGGTTTGAGGTCTTCCCTTGCGAGGGGTGAGTGCGGCCTTAAATCATTTCCCGGTTCACACCGGGTGGGTGGCGACTCCTTTATTCTCCGGTTTAGTCCTCCGCGGGCTACTCCGTACTCTCAACTAGGCCCTGAGTCTAGAACAGCATGTGTCGTCCAGTTTTTGTGTCCTAGAAGCATCAAATAAATATCCATATATGTGACATATTGGTTCAGTAATTCTTCGGCCAGGGCTCTCCAATCGTCCCTCACATTTTTCTCCAAGTTGTGGTACCATACCTTCGGTGCTCATTCCAATGATAACCCAAACATTTTATACACTTGGAGTTGGGATAGCCTAGTTGCGCTCATCACACACACACGTAATGACAAATGTGTGGTTTAGGATCTCCAAACCCATCAATTTTAGTCATATCGGGCATTTTAAATTCAGTAGGGATCTCTGCTTCATGCTTGCCTTTCATTTTCTGGGCAACCGTTTCCATTTACTCCTTCAACCTTTGGAGCTCCGCTTTAGTTTGCGATCTGGCCGCCCTCCTAGCGGCATAGTCAACCATATCATCATCATCCAACAAAAGAGTCTCTTCCACTGTTCTATTTTTCAGGTCCCTCATACCTCTTCTCACTAGTCTTGGTCCACTCTGTTTGAGGTGACATATGGATTGCCACCACGTTGGTTGTATTGGCAAAGTTTTGTAGCTACTTAGCCATCTTGTTCATTGTCATCTCTAATTGATCAATGCGGGCCTTGTCACTACCAGCGTTATCACTACTTGTCATCTCTAATTCTGTTACTTACTTCTTGACTAGCCTACCTTGTTCCCTAACTCACTGTGCCGCTATGTTGGCTACAAGAAAAATGGTCAACGTGATGCATGTATGCATGCAATACATGAGATGTATGAAATGCATGGTGTGCTTAATCATCAGCATATACCCTTCCAATCTAATTCTTCCTACACACGTGGTAAGTCTATATATGCCTTAGGTTTAACTTAGTCTATACACCAACATAGGGTACATAAGTTCGTTCTCTCATATGCTACAAAAAGTAAACCTTGGCTACTTCGGTTACGTTCCATCGTAAAAAGACAAAACCTAATATTGGGATTGTGTCATTGTCTAAGAAGGATGAATTGAACCCTTAGTAATCTTGATTAATTTAGGGTGGACTTAAAAATATTTAAGAACATTCAAATGGGCAAAATAATGCGTACGTTTTCTTGATGAAAGCCAATATGAGTATCAGACTAATGTTTTAGCACTTTTGGATCATAATTAAATATTTTTAGTCCCAATGAGGTTTGCAAACAAGGTAGCCCATTGTCATTTCAAAGCATTTGGGCCAATTATCATGACATGCAAAACTTATTCCAGATGAAAAGGCCCAACAATTTTACATACCACAGTAAAAGGTTCAAACAACATCAAATGATCGAGGCCCGAAACACAAGTATAAGGGATATTTCTATATGATAATATCAATGAGCTTTCATGTGGGCTTAAAAAAGTAAGGCTTAGGCTCTTATCAGTGAAGGGTTTACCATAACCCGGTCTCCCGACTCAAATATCCAATTGACCAAGTGACCATATCTTTTTTAATACCCAATGACATGAAAGGTTGTCCATAACTAGGTCTCCCCACTGAAGGGTTCAATCGACCCAGTGAATGCACCTTTATTCTGAAGAGTACGTGCCAATAAGTGATGGTTATCATCATATACAATCCACTGCCTTGAGTGAAATTCATTTCTCGATATGTGACGCCAGCAGGGTTAAAAAGGGTATGCAAACGACGAAGACATAGTTCTCCTCGATCTCGCCGTAAATAATATAAAGAATTTTTTCGGGGTTGATTCACTATCCCTAGTGGAGTCGCCATATGTAGGATCGAAGTAAGGTTAACTGCTATGTTTATGACATCAACGACCACTACATTATTGGGTTCGTAACCCTAGAGAGTACGGATAGCCCTAACGGGGGGACTAACCAGAGAATAAGAGAGTCGCCACCCGATATGAGACATTGGGAATGATTTAAGGCCATACTACACCCCTCGTAAGGTCCGACCATAAACTTATTTGGGTTCAGAATAGTCTCTTACTGATACTAGTATACTATTTACGCTTGAATGAGGTATCCTTATATATTATAATGTAATAACATAGACACAACGATTCATAAGGCATACAATTTGCACAAGCATTAATTATAAAGATAGTAAATAAAATATTTATTATTACAACAACAATAATGAAAAATATCTTGGCATGCATTACATGGGCCTAGACTTTGGGAGGCCTAGCCAGACATGTCTCAAGGTTGGCCAAATATAATATTTAATTTACATATCGGGCCGGACTTATTGGAAGTCTAGCTGGGTACATTGCGTAAACCAGAAAAATGAGAACACATGCCAATGATAACAGATATATCAAACATTCATTCTAAGTGTAACAATAATGAAAATGACATCTCTCGATGGTACATAGAGTTGTATCCCAAGTGCGAAACATATTTCCATCCATTTGGAATCGGCTATGGAATTTACGTCCAGGTTTCCATGCTATATACCACAGGATCATAGGGCCATATATCATTCATGTCTGGCTAGACATAAGATAAGCATGGCCAGACTTATTTCATAGGTCATATAGTAAACAGAACATGTATAAAGCAACCTAGCGCAATAATTAATCAGGCATATCAACTTTATCTTGGCCAGTAAATCAAACACATACATATCATCAAATAAATGATGATGGGCATAACAAAAAATGGCTAAGCATGTAATCAAATACAGAAAGCAGTGAGCATAGCCAGATATATCTATCTTTGGCCGGATGTGTGTGCATGTCTGGCCGGACATATTTTACGTCCGGCTGGAGATACTTTGTCAAAACAGAATCTCAGATTTGCATAAATATTAAAAAAGGTTCCCTTAAGTCATACCATTTCCAATTTCGTCCATCCTCCTCTAATCTGTCTTGAGTGATTGGCAATCAAAATTTCAGACACGGCTCGAACCATGTCCAGTTGGATTTAGGGTTTGGGATATATATCTGGTCGGACGTAATCAAGCTTGTGATTCCAGCTAATTTAATTTTGCACGTGTGCTAACAACTCGAAACATCTACGGCTGGCTATATAATTTGAATTATATGTCCGGTCGGAGACAGTCAGATCTATAAACTTCAGTAACTGACAATTTGCTCACTCACTGACCGTTGTATCGTGTCTGGCTGGATTTAACATTTTTAGGTCATGTCCGGCCTGTTGGACATAATGACCCATAGCGTCACTATTTGCACAGATCATTGTGTTGTTGTAGCAAATTAACTATGTGACAAGGAAATTGCACTCTCATCATTTGTGATTAGATCACCATAGATATATAAATGAAGAGAGGTCCCTATGATTAGTTCCTGGATTGAGAATGATATGAGACAGTATCAATCCCCGAAGGTTTAATCATTAGATATCCCTAGCCAGAGTATTATCGAGACTGGACATCGATAATGCGGAATAGGCTAGTATTGCACTTGTGTGCGTTGTGAGGGCACAAAGGCATAGTTCTCATATATATAAGTATTGGATACTTATGCAAGTGTGATAGGAGGTCGTGTTTCACCGATGGTATGGGAAATAGCTTCGCTCTGGATAGACCCTTCGGAATCCCATTGGTATTATGACTATGTGTCTATGGGAGGCCGAAATCAAGGTAGGTGTGTATAGTCTTAACTTGAGACTTACATCGCTAATACTTACGATAATCGATAGACTTTGGTCTTGGTGGTACAAGCTTTAACCGGTTCTGCGTACACCACTTCTGGGTTTATCAGAGAGTCGTAGTGTATTGGGTGTGATGTCAAGACGGAAGTATCACTCCAGTCATATTGGAGATCATGTCACGCAGGATACGGTACTAGTGCTCTTGAGTGTTGCGCAACCAATCGGGATATTGTGACCAGGTCATGAATATCCGATTATAGAGACTATGTTACCAGACATCCGATATGTTCTTCGGATGGGGTAGACACTTATCCAGCCCCAGCCCTAGCACGTGACTATCCGATACTGGGCCGATATGCATAATACAATTGTATACTACGCTTGATACAGATCTTAATATTCTTAAATGGATATGTCCGAAGAATTGGTAGACTTGGTGCTTTGCTATGAGTCGACCTTGTCTCGTAAATCGGTAAAACGTAGTACTTGGTACGTACGTGATTCGGATACTCCGACGACCGTATTTACTGCCAACTTATCCGGGGATCTCATGGGTCGCTTCCCGATAATCGACCGATGACGCACAACTCGCACTCTTGAATAATCTGGGATTATATAGAAGAGAGAGAAAATTAATCTAGGATTAATAACGGAGATATTTTATCTAGGATAAAATATCATCTAGAGAGAGATAACGATTAATTCGGAATTAATCGATAAATTAATATATTCGATATATTAAATGAAATTAGATTTCGACGCGGAATTAAAATTAGATTTTAAGTGAATAGTGAATTCGCTAGGCGTAATCATTTAATTACGACGCGACGGAAAAATCGTTAATTTGGAATTAGCGAACCCGAGCCCGAGTGTGATTGCGAGCGCATTCGTATTTTGAATTCGAGTGCGACAACGCAAGTCGCATCAAGCGTCAAATCAATCAGTCGCATCAAGCGTCAAATCACTTGTCACTTTGAGTGATGTGACTTGACAACATGTCACTTTAATAAAGTTGATGTGAATAGTGATGGACATGATATGCATAGTGTTTGCTTTTATTATTTGACTTTTTAAAAGCAAATTCAAATGAAATTCATTTGAAATTTACTAAAGTGTATAAGATACACTTAAATGTAAATCAAATTCACAATAACACACATTTCTTTCTCTCCATTTCGTTCTCTTCTTCTCACGCCCAAGAACATTTTTCTTCACTGGTTTTGAACCAGAAATGGCGTGAATAGGGAAGCCAAGAGTTGGGTTTTTGTGGCAAAAACCGCAAGTCCTAGCACACTACGAGTCTTGCGAAGGTGGTAGGGAGGTTCGACCATGAGCCGGGATCCATCGGACGAGGCTTGGAGCTCCGTTTTCTCAACTCAAATTTCTGTTTTGCAAGGCAGTGGACTGCTGCAGTTCACGCATGAGGCAGTGGGCTTTTTGGCTTCATTCGTCTCCAAATCGACTCAACCGATCGATGTGAGTATTCCGCTACCTCCGTTGGTGTGTTCACGCATTGTTTTCATTGCTTGTTTGATCTTGGGACCTAGATTATAACCAACACGGCCATATTTACTGGCTATAGACGAGGGTAGGCCGAATATAGGTGATGTTCGATTAGCTTTTAAGCAATAATCCTTGGAGTTCATTTCCTTAATGGAATTCATCCTTATAATTTCCCAATATTCTGAGAGTGTCCCTATAAGAGACTTATCATCGGGCAATACATAAAAGTACAGTGTCTACAGTGTCATTTAAAAGTGTGTCATCTTCGAAATTTTAGATTAATTGAGGAAGTTAAGTTACATCTGGTGCAAATGGGATTTGTTTCAGATTATATATATATAATATATATATATATATATATATATATATGTATATATCTATATTATAAAGCACAATGGTGTTGGAGGAGAGAGAGTGCATCCAACGGCTCTCTTTATGTGGCTTAATTAACGGCTCAGATCATTTCATTGGTAATTGGGGGGAAAGAGAGTGAATTGATTGATGGAAATGGTCAAAATTTTCAAATTTTCAAATAAAAAAATAGAAAGTTAAAATAAAATCATTTAATTTTGTAACAACGTGCCGTAGGCACGGGCCAAATACTGTAACACCGTGCCGTAGGCAGGGGTATCATTTAATTAAAAAACAAAATCATTTAATTCTGTAACACCGTGCCGTGCCGTAGGCACGGGCATCATTTAATTAAAAAATAAAATAATTTAATTCTGTAACACCGTGCCGTAGGTACGGGCCAAATACTGTAACACCGTGCCGTAGGCACGGGCAAAAACTAGTATATATATATATAAGAATGGTTAATTTATTAATATAAGATGTTATATATTGGATCGATTATTGCCCTATGCTGATGCATCAGGGATCGACCTTCTACCTTCCTTTGTCACGACAATGAATATTCATTAGCGCAACAATGAGAGGCAGTGACATAAAAATATATTCTGATTAATATTATCATAATAATAGTTACTCATTGGTACGACAATAAAACGTTTATGCAAAAAAAAGGCTCTCTGACTTATATTGTCATGCCAATAGTAACTCATTATCGCGACAATGAAAAGTTTGTGCATATTGTCGTAAAAATGCTTTTCATTAGTGCGACAGTGAGACGGTGTTACAAAAAATCATGAACAAAAGGTATGTTTTTTGGAGGCAAATATTGATTGCCTATATATATGGCATGAAAGTTGACCATAGAATATAATAATTTTTATATAACATTTTTCACGTAGAGATTCAACAAGTGTTGTGTTGCATCTCTAAGTTTTTATTGTATGTTAGAGTTTTTTTCCCAGCAATCATTACAACACATAGTGGGGGCAAATATTGCTCTAAGAAAGTATCATACACGCCTCAAAACTAGATTCCCCACTACAAGATCCACAACATTTACTTTACTGTTGTTGCTTATCAAAATGGCTCCAAGAGTTCATGTATTATTTTTTTGAAGTAACAACTGTAGTCATGTATCTTTTTGAACTTGTTGGTTTCATTTGTTGCCTATTTTTTTGACAAAACAAGTTCAATTGAAATATAGTGTTTATTGAATATCTCAAAGCAATTGGACAGTCTCTGAAGTAGTTAGATGAAGATTTCTTATCAGGTTCAAGTTATCGCGTTGAAGTTCCATATGAGGGTATGACCGAATGTCCACTCCAGAGTGTTCACAAACAAAATGTGTGTGAACGAACATTCGAATGCTAGTACGATAAATTGAGGATATGAAGTGCGTAAGAAATCACGTTCAAATGCTAATATGATTTCAGCTTTCCCCAATACATTCGGAGACTAGTTTTAGGACTTAGAAATTGTAACCTTAACTTGATAAAGAAGTTGGGAACATAAATAGAAATCCTCTATATCTGTGAGTTTCCTCCATTTTTGAGAGATCATCATTTTGGCTCAAGTTTTATGTCTTCTTCATTTTTATTGGTTATATATATATATATATATATATATATATATATATATATATTATATATATATATATATATATATATAGGAGTGACAAAACGAATTGACGAATTGAATTTGTATCAAATCGAATCAAAATATGATGGATTCATATTCGATTCATTTACTAAATTAACCATAATATAAAGATCCATATTCGATTAGTTTACTAAACAAACTGAACATGAATAGTTGTTTAGTCATGATATTATTTAATGACATAAATTAACATAATTTATTTACATTAATTCTTCGTAAATATATACATATGAGATACATAATTAATAATATACTAAAAATAACTCACCAAATATAGACAATATTATTTTTCTATGATAATTAATAATGATTTATCGAATCATAAACTAAAATAACAATAATTAATAAAGAAAAATAATAAAGCGAATAAACGAAATAGTGAGTTTAAATTCATTTTTAATTCGTTTAATAAACAAATCGAATCGAATTGACCCATTTATTAAAGGAATCTATTTTTTCAAATCCATATTCGCTTTAAAAGCGATTCAAATACGAATAAACGATTCCTAACCCAAATTGCAACCCCTAAATATATATGTATGCATTTCCTTAAATCATTGATTTTTATTTATATGGTATTAAGCTTGTTCTTTTTCTCACACTATAGATGTAAAATGTTTAGATTAATACTAATTCTTATAATAAAGACCTGAGAGTATTATAATAGAGGCATAGTTGCAATTGTTGGAGTTGGTGTTTTGAGCGTCAATTCGAATAATGTATTGAACATTAAATTTTTTATTTATTAAAAAATAACTATATTTTCATTTGAATTTTGTTAATGGTAATTATTATTGTGTCATTATCTCTTAGTGCATATTGGTTCAATATATACATATATATTTATATGTTGAGAATGACACTGACCTTAGAATAGACATGTAGTAATATTGGACACTGATGTGGTCCAACATTGAGATAATATTACTATTACAAATTATTTTTAAAGTATATATTCCTAATCATTGGTTTTGGAATACGATTGAATTCCTATAACCTAAAAGACTAGCACTTGTTGTATATTGGAATTGAAGTTCCAATGGTCTAACCCAATGGACCATAAGTAAGGGAAACACATATAAATATGTGGGCATTCGTTGGAGTGAATATTGAATAACTCATGGATGATTCCTAATAGTTGGTAGTACAGACCACCGTCAATAGGATTTTCCTCGAGTCGAGTAGCATATGTAATCCTTTGACTATAGGATAACATTTATTTTATGTGTGATCCTCCACACTTTGATGCCATGTATGTCAGAGACCTTTTGTAGTCCGACCGTTTAATGTTCGCTGGGTGTTGACCAATTCACTCGTTTTTTAGTGTTTATAAAGATAAGATCTGTCAGCCTGTATGTGTATCATAAGTGGTTTAGGTATCCATGTTTATGGGTCATGATTCTTAAGACTTTGGCCAAAGCCGATCACCTAGGGTTGATTCCATATACATAAGAAATAGTGTTTTGATTAGTTATAAAGAATCATGGACATGTAGACAATATGAGATGTACACCTTGGAAACTTGACGGTATAATCTATGTTTCCTAAACACAACTTGGATAGCCTACGATGGAAATATTATTAAACATATGTGATGACATTTACTTGTATAGTTTGGAAAGGTCGTTAATGTTCTTTGCAATTTCAGGGGTGACCGAATTGTGTACATATGAACTAGGTTCATATGACGAACGTGTCTGAACTTAGAGAGTCCTATAATATGAAATTTACTCGTTTAGCACTCGGATAGCCAATCATGTTTGATAATAAATAATTTTTGATACTATAATTATCAATCAAAATAATTAAGTATTATTGGATAATATTAATTATTTACTATACCAATTGAGATTAATTGGATGAATCAAAATTTATTTAATTGTTAAATAAAATAATTACATAAGGGTATTATTGCAATTTCATAAATATCTATACGATTGGAGGATATTTTGGTAATTACAAAATATGTAATAATAGTTGTATATCACTTTATTAATTGGATTAATCACGTAGTTAGATAAAAATGATAAGATTACACCTAATATACATATTTAGACAAATTGGATAAAGGTCAGCTAAAAGTTATTAAAACATTTATTAATTAAATATTAAAAGCTTGATTATAAAAGACAAGTTTGAGTATTTTGGATTAAGCAAGAAGTTAACCTAAAGATTTGTGAGAAGATTTGGAAGTTCTCTATAATTTTCAACAAAGAGAAGAATATTAGATCTTTCATCCAAGCTTGCTAAGTAAGTTTGATCTTCTCTAATAAACTATGTTTTTCATTAGTGATTTGATTTCATTAGTGAAGCCTATGGTGATGTATTATCTGTTTGATGCATAATAATATAGCTTGAAGTTTAAATTAGGTTAATGAGTTGTGCATAGATGCTTTAGAAGCATAGAAACACAATATGGTTGTGATTGGGTTAAATTTTGTGCATGTTGGCATGAAACACAAAATTAGAGTTTTGAACTCTACATGAAAGCTTTGAGTTATGACTACCATTCTAAAATAACTTGTCCACCTTTAAGTGACCTAGAATTGTTCATTGGTTATTTCTTTGTGGGATTCTTGTTTGGTTTGTGTTTTAGATTCAAAGTTATGCATCTATTTATTTTGAATATATTTATATTTTGTAAAAATTTTGATATTTTGAAAATTTTGATTTTTTTTATTTAAATGTTTTAGATGTGTTTAAAATTTGTTAAAGATGGTTTTGATGTTAAATATTTAGATTTTAAGTGTTTGGATAAAATAGGAAGTGATTTAGGTTTAAAACAGGTTTTGAAAATTGCTCTTTGGATCTAAAATCGGACATATGCGCGTCGAAACTATAACACCCCAATAACCCCAACGACTAATAAAATATGGATGGAATAATACATGATGAAAATCATGTTCAAGTATATATGTGTTTGGGGAATTAAGTTTCGGACATTCGATATATTCTCGCAGTTCCGATACAGAATTCATTCAAAATTTAAATCCGGATAGCCCGTGGTATTTTGACGGTAACATTTTCTTACGAACTCTGATTTTTATGACTTTTATATCTTCGGAAAGCTAAGCCCGAGACCTAAAAATTTTGCATATAACATTATTCCAAATTCGAACCAGCAGCAGATAAATAGCAGATGCGTATCTATCTAGAGAATTCTACATTTCTCTCCAAAATTCAGATTTTTTTCAATTAAAATATTATTCAAATTAGCCAAATCAATCCCTATTATAAATAAGGGCCACTATTCATGCATCACTAGAAAATGGAAAGAAGAAAAAAATCATGGGAGAGGGGAGAAAATATGAAAAAGAAGAAAGGAAGAGAGAAAGAGAGTGAGAGTGTCAATTTTTTTTCAAACCCAAATGAGAGCATACGCAAAGCAACCTACAACAAGCTAAAAACAGAAGTAACAAGCTTAGAAGGCTTGGAGTTCAAAGAAAATCAAATAAATTGAGGTATAAAAATTTGACCCAGACTTAAGTTATGGTATTTTCATAATATGATGTCATGATTATATGATTGCAATGTTATAGATTGTATTAAGGTGAATGATCAATTAAGAAATGGATTTTGCATTAAGAAATGGTACAAGTTATTAATGCTAATAATTGAACTAAGTTGGGGTCATGAAGATAACAGAGTTAAGTTGATGATGGAGTGCTGGTTTAGTATGTTTTATTATTGAAGTTTAAATAATTATTTGTAGTTGTAGTGTGAGGGTGTTGGAGGTGCAATTGGGTAAGCTAGACATGGAAAAGTTGGTGTTGGGGCCTGTAAACATCCGAGCATCGCGACTCCACCTTGATAGCATCACAACGCGTAATGATTAGAATGCCTCTATTTCAGCTCTGCTCGTGTGAGCGTCGCGACGTGCAACAGAGCATGCCCTCTACCTCGGTTATGTTTTCGTGGATGTCGCAAAGCGCAACATCCAGCGTCGTGATACAAAATAAAAATTTGCTCTTTGTTTCATTCCTGCCCAGTGTGTTGGACAGTTATGACCCATAGCGTCACTATTCGTACAGATCATGGTGTTGTTGTACAAATTAACTATGTGACAAAGGAAATTGCTCTCTTATCATTTGTGATTAGATCACCAAGATGTATAAATGATAGGAGGTCCTTATGATTAGTTCCTCGATTGAGATGATATCAGACAGTATCAATCCACGAAGGTTTAATCATTAAATATCCCTAGTCAGAGTATTATCGAGATTTGACATCGATAATGCGGAAAAGACTAGTATTACACTTGTGCGCGTTGTGAGGGCATAACGACATAGTTCTCATAAATTTGGGTATAAGATACTCATGCAAGTGTAGTAGGAGGTTGTGTTTTACCGATGGTACGGAAAACAGCTTCGCTCTGGATAGACCCCTCAGAATTCCATTGGTAGTATGACTATGTGTCTATGGAAGTCTGAATCAGGGTAGGTGTATTTGGTCTTAACCTGAGACTTGCACCGCTAATACTTGCGACAATCAATATACTTTGGTTTTAGGTCGTCCAAGGCTTTAACAGGTTTTGTGTACGCCTCTACTGGGTATATTGAGAATCGTAGTGTGTTGGGTGTGATGTCAAGACGGAAGTATCACTCCAATCATAGTGGAGATAATGGTCACATAGGATACAGAACTGGTTCTCTTATGTACTGCAGTCATTGGGATAAAATGACTAGGTCATGTTTATCCGATTATAGAGACTAGGTACCAGAGATACGATATGTGCTTCGTACGGGGCAGACACAATTCCAGCCTCAGGCCTAGCATGTGACATCCGATACTGGATCGAAATATGCAATACTACGTATACTACGCCTGATATAGATCACATATTCATGTAAGGATATTTCTGGAGAATTGGGTAGGCATGGCGCTTTGCTAGAAGCCAACCTTGTCTTGTAAATCGGTACAAATGTAGTACTTGGTACGTACGTGTTCGGATAGTCCGACGACCGGATTTACTGCCAACATATCTGGGGATCTCATGGGTCGCTTCCCGAAGATTCACCGATGACGTATGACTCGCACTTTATTAATCTGGGATTAATTACAGAGATATTTTATCTGGGAAAAAATATCATTTAAAGAGAGAGAACGATTAATTTGGAATTAATCGATAAAATAATATATTCGATATATTATACGAAACGATTAATTTGGAATTAATCGATAAAATAATATATTCGATATATTATACGAAATTGGATTTCGACGCGGAATTGAAATTGGATTTTAATTCGGGCAAACGAATTAATTCTAAATTAACTCGTTTGCTAGGCATAATCATTTAATTACGTCACAACTGAAAATTCGTTAATTTGGAATTAGCGAATCCGAGCCCAAGAGTATTTGCGAGAGCATTCGCATTTCGAATTCGAGTGCGGCATGCAAGTCACATCAAGCGTCAAATCGCTAGTCACATCAAGCGTCAAATCATTAGTCACTTTGAGTGATGTGACAACTTGTCACTTAATTGATTGATTGATGTAAATAGTGATGTGAGTGGTTGATAGCATATAATGCCATTTTGGAGAAAAATTTTGTGTTGACTTTTGGAAAGCTTTTTACAAAATTTGGTATATGTTTTTTAATTGATTTTAGAAATCAATTTTCCACTAACACACAATTCTCTCTTCTCTTTCTTCCTCCCTCTCTCACGCCCAAAGTGGGCTGTTTTTTCCTTCTAGTTTCACCGAAAATCACAAGGAGAAGATGAGTGATTTTTGTGGCAAAAATCAAGAGTGCTAGCACATATTTGGAGACATACGAAGGTGATAGTGATCCGCACATGTGAGCATGGAATCGTCAACCGAAGCTTGGATCTTGGAGCACATTTGGAGGACCATTGCCGAATTCTTGGAAGACCAAAAACAGTCCACTGCCGTGACACACCTTGGAGGGAGCTTGAAGTTTTTGTTCTTCGACGCATCGCTCAATCGATCATTGTGAGTATTCCGCGACTTCCTTGAATGTATTCACATGTTGTTTCTATGCTTTAATCGATCTCGGGACTTAAAGATTTCCCAACAGTGACAACTTGTCACTTGATTGATTGAGTGGTGTGAATAGTTGATGTGGTGGTTGAAAGCCTTTAATGGCTTGACTTTTGGAAAGCAAAAATAAGGAAAATGAATTTTGGAAATTCATAAATGTATTAGATACACTTTTTGACAACTACCAATACATCTCTCTCTCTCAATTTCTTCTTCTCTCTTTCGGCCATGGGCTGTTTTTTCTCCCTCCATTTTCTGTCACAGCCGAGAATGAAGAAGAAGCTATGTGAAGTTTTGTTGCAAAATTTCACTAGTACTAGCACACTTTAGAGTCTTACGAAGATGATATGGATGATAGGGAACTGTACCCGTGAGCTTGGAATCACCACCCAAAAGCTTGGAGCTTGATGGATCATGCAAACTAGTTGGGGAAAATGAGCATGGTTGAATTGTAGGCTGTCACATGGGAAGAATGTGTAGCAGAGGATAAATGAGGGAATAATGGCTTTTTGCACTTTTTGCAAAGTAGTTTGGGAAAAGATGCATGGGTGATAGTAACAAGCTGGCGTGACCTGATGTCACGAGTTAGTGTAACATTAGATTTAGAAGCCTACATAAGGGGGTTGAAAGCTCAGATTTAAGGGTTAGCATTTTCTACATTCTCACCACTTATAAAAGAGTTTTTAAAAAAACTTTGTGATAGAGAGAGAAAGATTTTCGGTCTTGACCTGAGTTTGTAATAAATTTCATTTCATTGCTCCTATGCACGTAGGTTGGAGTCACTCTCCACCGAACTATTGGGATGTATGCCCTAAGGCTACACATAATTAAAATGGTTTGATGTGTTTTGAAATAAAATGATGCATTATTCATTTATCAAAGTGTTTGTTTAATTTCGCATATTATAAATTATCTTGAAATACCCTAGATTACTTATATGCCTTTAGACTTAGTGTATGAGTGTCATACATAAGAGGATTTAAGTCTGAAGTTAGTAATCTTAAATAGTCCATAGAGAGTGAACAAAGCGGATGCTTTGTTTGTGGTTTATATATAATCTTTGTCAGGCATAGTAGACATAGTATTGCGTATTGCGATCCAGTATCGGATGTCACATGCAAGGCCTGGGGCTGGAATAGTGTATGTCCTGTACGAAGCATATATTGGATCATAAACAACTAGTCTCTATAATCATATAATAATGACCTTGTCATATTATCCCGATAGTTGCAACATAATAGAGAACCAGTTCTGTATCCCTGCATGATCATCATCTCCATATGACTGAAGTGATACTTCCATCTTGACATCACACCCAATATACTACGATTCTCAATAAACCCAGAACCTTTTATACATAACCTTTTAAAGTCCCGGATGACCAAAACCAAAGCATATTGATTGTCGCAACTATTAGCAATGCATGTCTCAGGTTAAGACCAAATACACCTACTCTGATGCGGATTCCCATAGACACATAGTCATACTACCAATGGGATTCCGATGGGTCTATCCAGAGTGAAGCTATTTCCGTACCATCGGTAAACACAACCTCATATCACACCTGCATGAGTATCTAATACCAATGCGCACAAGTGCAATACTAGTCTATTCCGCATTATCGATGTCCAGTCTCGATAATACTACGACTAGGGATATTTAATGATTAAACATTAATGGATTGATACTGTCTCATATCTTATAATGCAGAACTAATCATAAGGACTTTTATCATTTATATATTCAAGTAATCTAATTACAAAATGATAAAATAGTAATTTTCATTGTCACATAGTTAATTTGTACAAAAACCACAATGTCTTTTACAAATAGTGACGCTATGGGTCATAATTGTCCAACAATCTCCCACTTGGCCTATAGCCAGTCACTCAAGTATATAACACCTGAACTATGTACATGTCGCTCAAACTTTTGCTGAGGAATAGCTTTCGTCAACGGATCTACAATGTTGTCATTTGATGCAACCTTCTCGGTCTTCACATCGCCACGATGTATGATCTCACGAATCAGATGGAAACGTCGAAGAACATGCTTGGATCGTTGATGAGACCGCGGTTTCTTAGCCTGCGCTATAGCCCCATTATTGTCACAATACAATGGAACGGGCTCAGCTGCTAACAGAACTACTCCTAATCCAATTAGGAATTTATGGATCCAAACTGCCTCTTTTGCTGCTTCAGCTGCAGAAATGTATTCCGCTTCTGTTGTTGAATCGGCAACAGTCTCTTGCTTGGAAGATTTCCAGCTTACTGCTCCGTTGTTCAAACAAAATATGTACCTAGATTGCGACTTACGGTCGTCTTTATCGGTTTGGAAACTTGTGTCGCTAAACCCAGTTACCTCAAGTTATCCATCTCCATAGATTAAGAAAGCATCCCTAGTTCTTTTAAGATACTTAAGGATGTTCATAACCGCCATCCAGTGACCATCACATGGATCGGCCTGATAGCGACTACACATGCTCAAAACATAGAAGACATCAGGTCGCGTACATATCATGGTATACATGATCGATCCGACTACAGAAGAGAACGGGATCCGACTCATATTGTCTCTCTCATCTTGAGTTTTAGGACACATGTCATTAGATAGAGTGACACCATGTGACACTAGCAACAGTCCCCTCTTAGACTGTTCCATGTTGAATCTCTTCAACACTTTGTCAATGTACGTGCTCTAGGAGAGACCAAGCAGCTTTCTAGATCTATCCCGGTAGATCTTTATTCCCAGAATAAAGGCTGCTTCTCTCAGATCTTTCATGGAGAATTTTAATGAAAGCCAAGCTTTCACCGATTGTAGCATGGAAATGTCATTGCCAATAAGCAATACATCATCAACATAAAGGACAATGAATTTCAGTGCGCTCCCACTAACATTCTTATATACACAAGAATCATCCTCGTTTTGAATGAAATCATATTCTTTTATGATCTCATCAAAATGTTGGTTCCAAGAACGCGATGCATGCTTCAATCCATAAATGGATCGATTTAACTTGCAAACCTTTTCTGCATGTTTTGGTATGACAAAACCCTCAGGCTGTTGCATATAAACATCATTCAAAAGGTTTATGTTACGAAAAGTAGTTTTGACGTGCATCTGCCATATTTCATAATCAAAATACGCAGCAATAGCAAGCATTATCTGAATGGATTTAATAACGGCAACAAGTGAAAAAGTTTCGTCGAAATTGACACCATGTCGTTGATGATACCCTTTCGCTACAAGCCTACCTTTGTACATTTGTATGATGCCATCCATGTCGGTCTTCTTCTTGAAGATCCATTTGCAACAATAGGCTTTACGTCTTCTGGTGAATCAACCAGTGTCCAAACTTGGTTGGTGTATATGGAATGCATTTCGGATTTCATGGCATCTTGCTATAAACCAGAGTCGATACCTTATATCACTTCCTCATACGTAGCTGGTTCGTCTTCCTCAATAATATTAATATCCACATGAGGTGAGATCAGAAACCCATACCTCTCAGGTTGTTTTCTGACTCTCTCCATTCTACGCGGTTCTTGTGTATTCGAAGATTGTGGTACAGTATCATCCCTGATGAACTGTTCATGTTCCGTTAAGGAATTGATGCCAAGAACTGTATCACACCAATTTTCATCGAGTTCTACTTTCCTCCCACTAACCACTGCATTTAGGAATTCCTTTTCAAGGAAAACCGCATGTAGAGCAACAAATACTTTTGAAGCGAAGTACGCCTCGTGCTTTTTGCCCTTCAAAAGCTCATTTTTTGCTTCATGCAGCATTGTCATCAAATCTCCGAGAGTATGGTCTTGGTTCATCATATTGTAGTTCATGATGAACCCGCTCCAGCTGTTAGGAATAGACTGTAAGATCAAATCTACAGAAGTCTCAGCCTCAAAGGTTATGCCTAGCTAACCCATCTATTCAATGTCAGCAATCATCTGCAACACATGGTGTTTGACAGATGTACCCTCTAACATTCAAGAGTGAAAGAGCTTCTTCAGAAATTCATACATTTGCGATCTAAGGTTAGATCGATGAAGGTCCTTCAATTTTGCCATCATAGTATAGTGATCCAATCCCTTATTCTGGCGACGAAATCGAGGGGTCATTGCAGTGAGCATGACGGATTGAGCAGTTGAGTTGTCATCGATATGAGTCTTCCAAAGCTCAAGATCAAGCGGCTGCTCATTTCCGGGCTTAGGCCCGAGAGGTCTCTCTATCGTATAGAGCATTCTCTCAGCCCCCAGGACAAACCTGAGGTTCATATCCTAGTCACGAAAGTTCACACAATTGAAGATATTTTCGCCCATGATAATGTCTCTAACCCCAATCTTTCCAGCAATCTTAATTGCAATAGTCTAACTATTCAATTAATGATTTTTGGATACAGTCCAACTGTTACAAGAAAATAATAAAATATTAGTCCAACTAATAAATACATAAAATGATGAATTAATTTGAAAGCGCGTATTGGCAAGTATTTGAACGAAATTGCAAATTCAATACTAGCCTCCCACTATTTTTCGGCGAGCCTCTAACCCTCTGTTGAGTACTCGGGAAACCTAGTTTCCTAGTGGGTTAGGATCCCGTTAAATAACATACAACCTTGACTTTGGCCAACATGTCGTATGATATTTAACTAGGTAGATCTCTAATATAAATTGGATCTCATCCAATTCCTAGATCCGGTAGGTGGACCTCCAAGTCCGAAACATATATAAAAAAATATGCCAATATATCCAATATATTTTCCTAATATTTTCCTCTGAATCAACTAAGCCTTGGCTTTGGCTCAACAAGCTTAATGATTCCAGTTAAGCGGGACCCATTGACCTTGGAAAGCTTCGTAATCCATGTCAATGAACAAGAAGTGATCTTGACTTTGTCCAACAAATTACAACTTGCCCAAGACATGTGATATGGAACAAAGCTTTCATGGTTCAAACACATCCGCGATGGACATTGATCTTGACTTTGGCCAACAAACCAATGCCAATCTTGGATCTTTAGAAAGAACCATTCAATGGAAGGAAAACGATTAATATTTGATTGAGGGTTTTTCGCCTAAATTGAAAACCAATTTATTATCTTTGATTAGGTCTAATCATACACCCTTAAGCATGCATTCTAAAAGCATAATAAGGCGCGATAAATAAAATAATAATGATATGCAGATGGATACTTAACAAATTATTCCTAGAACAAATCACTCCCCTTCCTCTCCCCGGCTAGCATTATTCTAACTTCTACCCAATTACATAATACAATAAAGAAACCTCATTACATTGAGGGGAATTGGTGAGAAGAGAATTACAAAGAGTCAATAGATAAAGACGGGACACGCAGGTCCAATTTAATAAATTCTAAATTTATTACAACAATTTCCAAAATTGACCTCACCAATCTAATATCCATTCGATATACATTATTCATACAATATATCCATGTATTCACACAAAGCATGTTATTCAATCAATCTAATCCAATTAATTAATCTTTGAATTAAGTGATCATCCAATGTTCAAACAACGATTTGATTTGCGCGAGTCCAACTCGTTTTAAGAATAAGTACTCAAAGTGTGTATTCTTGAATTATATCGAACTACAATTTTAAATCCAATTTAATTTGTATTCAATACTAATTCTTATTTAATTCCATATTAAATAATTACACTTTATTAATGTGTCTTTACGACTTAGATTCTAAATCTAATTTTAATGGGTCTCAAAGGCCCAATTAACATCCAATGTTAATTAATTAAAGTCCAATGGGCTTTCAATTAATTTCTTAAGGCATGGAATTTGGCAACCAAAGCCCAATAAGGAATCACCATTTGCCATAAAATTAATTTTGGCCCATTAGGCCCAATTAATTATTTAAAGGCCCATTTATTATATTTTGACTTAATAGTATGGTTTTAGGCCCAATTTGGATCCAATCCAATTGTCCTAAACCAACTTGGCCCAACTAAGCCCATTAGGCCCAAATACAACAATTTTAGCCCAATTCCAAATTAAAGCCTAATTAATTAAATTATAATATTCCAAATATCATAATTTATTTAATTAAAGTGTATAGCCATAATTAATTAGTTAAATTAACATTTTCAAAATACCAATTTACATAATTAATCATGCTTTATCATTTTCAATTCATGTCCAACATAATTGAAGCAAATTCAACCTCATTCCATGCTCTACAAGTCACAGCAATATTGGGCATTTTATATCCGATTTTGATTTCAATCCAATTAAATCACAAATCAATATACTAATGCATTTTAAACACATCGAAGGGTCTAAAAAAAATCACCATGACAAAAAGGTCCATAAGATTCGGCCAAGCCAAAAATTTGGGGAAAAATTATTTAATCAATTTTTCATAAAATTAATCATGCATAACTCTAAGTTATTATAATCTAAGCATACTCAAACAATCAATTTGATAAAATCATGCTCCAAGAAAAAATACCCAAATTCAAGATTATGAACCCTAATCAATTTCATGCTTAATTTGGCTCTAATACCATTGTTGGGTTCTCTAAGAACAATTCCAAGATAAAATAAGCATAAAAGATGTGAATACTCAAAGTAAGAATGCGGAAAAATACTTACAACGATCGGTTTCTTGGATGTGTTGAGAACAAAAATTTGTCTCATTTAGAAGTGCTCCAAGCTCCTCTATTTGATTGATCTCCAAGGTTGGTGAATGAATTCCAAACTCAATGGATGTTTCCCTATCACCTTTGTAGACTCCTTCAAGTGCTCGCTTAGGAAGAAATTACAACAAAATCTTCCCTTTGTGTTCTTGTAACTCTCGGCAATGTGAGAATTTTAGAAAGGGAGAGAGGCCTTCACGCCCAAGTGAGAGAGAAGAGAGTGATGAATGAAATGTGTTGACTTAATTTGATTTTCAAAAAACAAAGACATATACCAAATCTCCAAAGTTGGTAAAAGTCTCTCACAAATCAAGCTTGAGTATCTTACAAGCCATCACCAACAACTAACAACTTCCATCAAGCAAAAGTTTGATAAAGTTGACTAGGTGATGTGACTTATGGGCCCCACTTGATTCAAAATCCGAGTGGGCCCGAAAACACATTCCGGGCTATGGTTCGTTAATTCTGAATTAACAAATTTTCCGTCGCGACATAATTAAATCAAATTTAATTAAATAATAATGCCTCGTAAAATTATTACGAAAGTCGATCGTGAATTAATTCTAAATTAATTCGTTCGCCCGAATTAAAATCCATTTTTATTCCGTTATGAAATCTAATTTCATATAATATATCGAATATATTATTTAATCGATTAATTCCAAATTAATCGTTCTCTCTCTTCAAATTGAATTTTATCCCAGATAAATTATCGCCGTAATTAATCCTAGATTAATTTTCTCTCTCTTATAATTAATCCCAGATTAATTTTGTTCGAGTCATACGTCATCGGTGAATATTCGGGAAGCGACCCACGAGATCTCTGGATATGTTGGTAGTAAATTCGGTCGTCGGACTATCCAAACACGTGCATACCTGGTACCACATTCTTACCGATTTACAAGACATAGTTGGCTTCTAGCAAAGTACCGTGCCTACACAATTCTCCAGAAATATTATTTAAGGAATATATAATCTTTGCTAGGCGTAGTATATGTAGTATTGCGTATTGCGATCCAGTATCGGATGTCACATGTGAGACATGGGGCTGGAATAATGTCTGCCCCGTACGAAGCATATATCGGATCACAAGCAACTAGTCTCTATAATCGGATAATCATGACATTGTCATATTACCCGATAGTTGCAATATAATAGAAAACCAGTTCTGTATCCCTACGTGATCATCATCTCCATATGACTGAAGTGATATTTTCGTCTTGACATCACACTCAATACACTACGATTCTCAATAAACCCAGAAGAGGCGTACATAGAACCTTCTAAACTCCTGGACGACCAAAACCAAAGCGTATTGATTGTCGCAAGTTTTAGCGATGCAAGTCTTAGGTTAAGACCCAATACACCTACCCTGATGCGGATTCCCATAGACACATAGTCAAACTACCAATGGGATTCCGAGGGGTCTATCCAGAGCGAAGCTGTTTCCGTACCATCGGTTAACACAACCTCATATCACACTTGCATAAGTATCCAATACTTAAATATATGAGAACTATGTCGTCATCCTCCCATAACTCGCACAAGTGCAATACTAGTCTATTCTGCATTATCGATTTCCAGTCTCGATAATACTACGACTATGGATATTTAATGATTAAACCTTAATGGATTGATACTGTCTCATATCTTATAATCCGGAACTAATCATAAGGACTTTTATCATTTATATATTCAAGTAATCTAATTACAAAATGATAAAATAGCAATTTACATTGTCATATAGTTAATTTGTACAAAAACCACAATGTCTTTTACAAATAGTGACACTATGGGTCATAATTGTCCTACAGTTGTCATATTTCATAAATGAAATATACAATTAAAGCAAGCATTATCTGAATGGATTTAATCGTGGCAACAGGTGAAAAAGTTACGTCGTAGTCAACACTATGTCGTTGATGATACCCTTTATGTACAAGCCTAGTTGTGTACATTTGTATGTTTCCATCCATGTATGTCTTCCTTAAAGACTCATTTAGTACCAATAGTCACAATGCCTTCTGGTACATCAACCATTGTCCAAACTTAGTTGGTATACATGGAATCCACTTCGGACTTTATGAAACTTTGCCATAAAATGAGTCGATACCTTGTATCATTTCCTCATACGTAGTCGGTCCATCTTCCTCCATAAGATTAATATCTACATGAGGTGAGATCAGAAACCCATACCTCCTATGTTGTTTTCTGACTCTCTCCGACATACGCAGTTCTTGTGTATTCAAAGATAGTGATACAGTTTCATCCCTGATGAACTATTCATGTTCCATAAGAGATCGGTGCTTGGAACAGTATTACTCTGATTTTCATCGAGTTTTACTTTCCTCCCACTTATCACTGCATATAGGAATTCCTCTTAGGAAAGCCGCATAGAGAACAACAATTAAATTGTTCTCTTGTGAGTTGTATAAGTACTACACTTTTGTTTCCCTAGGAAAACCTACAAATAGGCACTTATCCGATTTGGGTTCTAGTTTGGTATCATCCAAGCGTTTAGAGTATGTCCAGCATTCCCAAATCTTCAGGAATGAGAAACCCGATTTCTTTCCTGTTCACATCTAATATGAAGTCTGTCTAATAGATTTTCATGGAACCTTATTCAAAATAAGTATTGCACTGTTTAATGTGTATCCTCAGAAGGAAATTGGTAGCTCAGAACGACTCATCATTTACCTTACTATGTCCAATAAGGTTCGATTTCTCTATTTGGATACACCATCAAATTGAGGTGTCCCGGGAGGAGTACACTGTAAAAGAATACCATACTCTTTCAAGTAATCTTGAAACTCATATGTTTAAGTATTTTACCTTATGGTCCGACCGTAATGTTATTAATACTTTTATCGGTGTATTTTCTACTTCGTGTCAAAACTCATTGATTATATCAAAAGTTTCCGACTTGTGTTTCAAAAGATACACATAACCATAACGCGATGCAACATCCATAAAGGTTACAAAGTATTTATATCCACTTCTACCCTAGCTAGATATGGGCCCACTTTCGTCACAATGAACGAGGGCTAACAGATCGGTGGCACGTACATCCTGTACCACTAAAAGGCATTTTAGGCACTTTGCCTAATAAATAAGATTCATAGACGTCATTTGAATTAGAATCAAATCTGTCCTAGTACCCACTATTCGAAAGTGTGGATATACGAGTCTTGTTAATATGTCCTAGACAACAATGCCACTAATAAGTCTCATCTAATTTACTCAGTTTGAGTCACTTGTTTGTCATGTTATATGTTTGAGATTTATTTATATTCAAAATATAAATATTGTTATTCACATCTAATGTGTGTATCTCAATATCATCTTTATAAACAAAACACTTAGTGTTCATGAACATAAAGGTATATCCGCAATGGGTTACACTAGATATATAGATGATGTTTCTAGTCAAACTAGGTACATTATAACAGTTTCCTAATTTAAGTACATGCCCAAAGGGCAATTCCAAAACTTAGGTTCCCACAGCCAACACAATGACTCTCATCCCATTTCTGACTCATAGGTCGATCTTACCTGAAGCCAGTCTCCTGCTAATCAGCAGATCCCTCACGTTAGTACATATATATATACCACATGCAGTATTAAAAATCCAATCTTAAAACCAGTAGTGGATATACTTATGACAAACATACCTGAAGTCGGAGCCTTGCCCATCTTCACTTCCTTCATGTCTGCCTTGTCCATATGGCACTCACACTTTCAGTGACCCCCTATCCCACAATATAGAGGGATATGTCTCATCAAAGTGTTTGTTTAATTTTGCATATTATAAATTATCTTGAAATACCCTAGATTACTTATGTGCCTTCAGACTTAATGTATGAGTGTCATACAAAAGAGGATTTAAGTCTGAAGTTAGTAATCTTAAATAGTCCATAGAAAGCGAACAAAGCGGGTACTTTATTTGTGGTTTATCTATAGCTGCGATCCATTCTATATTTGTTTGGCGACCTTGATCCAAGATCGTCCATGTAAAGATATGAGAATGAAGGCACCTTGTATGATGTGATCATATAGGACTGGACCCAGATGGAAATGACATTCTTATAACATCCATTAAACAAAGAAAGTCATTTCAATATACTAGATGGTCATAAATAGATTGATCATAATCCTGAGTATACTACGAACTCTTGCACAGTAGGCAATGTCCTTTGATTTACAAAGGTGAGGTTGGTGTAGCAGTCCCAACCAATAGCTACGTACTTTGGGGGCATGGTGTGTTGTGTAGTTGGGAACGTTTTACATAGACATAGAGTTCACTCCTTCTTGCGAGAAGTAGATGAGTTTATTTCTTAAGGGTTGTTTCGGTACTTGAGCGGTTAGAGCGCTCACGTCTTTCTATTACGAATAGAAAGATTAAAATTCATAATCATTATGAATAAATCGTTCATTAGAGAATCAATAGTACTTAAGGTAAAAATAATTATAGGGGTATAACAAACATTATGACCCCACTCTAATTACGAGATACTCGTGAAGGGTTAATCTATATGTAGTGACTATATCGATGGACACCGACTTAATTTTGGAAATTACAAACTGTTGGGGTTGGTGCTCAGAGCGCCAATTCCGAGTTGTATTTCTTTTGAATACTTCTGTAAAACATTATTATTATGAAAAATATATGCAGTTTCTATAATATAATCTATCTTATTATATGGTAAAGACGTAATGACCTTAGAATGATTAGTCATGGTACTGTTGCAAAAGCGTCGCAACTGACATTGAGTAGTATCATGATGTTGTCATTCTCAGATTATTCCTGGTCAAGGTTTACACTACTTGGTCAGTATAGTAAACCCGTTGAGACCAGTACATATCGTATACTGGAATATATGATTCCAATGGTTTCTCAATGAACCATTAGTCTTGGAGACTAGTATAGACGTGTAGGTGTTTATAGCGGATAAACACTGAACGACTCACCGAAGATTCTTAATAGATGGTACACCAGCGTCAATAAGAATCTTCCCGGGTTGAGTAGCTCTTGTGATTCTTAGACTTGAGATGCCATTGTGGGCACATGAGACATCTTCTACACTTAGATGGCAGTCACGTCGCCGATCTTATTAGATCAGACCTTCGCCTGTTCGTTGGGTGTAGACAGATCCTCAGGGTGTCCTATGTGTATCAAGATAGGATCTGTCAGTTCTGTGTATCAGAGCATAGGTAGTCCATATGATTAGCAATCAGATAAAACCATGGGCCCGTGGTAAATTTTAGAAGCCAGTTCTAAACATTCTTTTAGAGATTGCTAATAGAATAGTCGACTGGATAATCCCCGTAGAGATTTGACGTTTACATCTATATCTCTGGGATTTATCCGGATACTTGTGACGGAGGAATTATACATTTTCCATGACCTCGACCTGTATGGTTCAGCGAGATTATCCGTGATCGTCATAATCTACGGGTGGATAGATTACGAAATTAGATTTCGTGACGGATATACCTGAATCTAGAGAGTCTCAATAATGAAACATACTCGTAGAGCACTAGAGCAACATTAATAAATAATATTGATTATTTATAAAGTCGTTTAAAGGTTAAACGCAAAATACATGCTAAAGGGACCCGATAGTCATTTGCTTAATTATTGTATATTTACATTTAATACTTGATTAATTTAAATACACATTAATTAATAGTCAAATTGATATATTTGACTTATATCCTAAATGAATATATGTTTTTGATATTTAATGTAAATATTATACATATATTTAATATATTTGTATTTGATTAATTAATTAATTATTTAATTGTTAAATGATTAAACTAATTAAAATATAAATATCTTACATTAGGATATTTGATTTAAATGATTATGTTGCCTTTGTTGACTTTATATAAATATCATTAAGTGTTTTTAGATGTTTATGCAAGTTGATTAATGAAATTGAAATGAAATTAAAACAAAATTTACTTATTATTTTCATTGATGAATTCGGCAAAGGCCATTTTGTAATGAGTATATATTGTTTTGTTTTTCATTTACACTTTAACCTAATACACTTTACAAAAAAAACTCCATTGAAGAAACAAAAAGGAAGCTTGTGAAAAGAAAAGAAAATCAAAGAAAGCTTGGATTTTTAGTAAGTTTCTTCAACTTACTATTAGAAAGGAAAATGTTCCTTAGGATCTAGGCTTTAACATATGATGTTCTTAGGTTATTTCTTTCTTTATTCCTTGTGTTTTTTTTGGTGGAAGTTTTGATGGAAGTGTTGAGCATGTGTGATGAAAAAAGATTGTGACTATTGTAGTTATAACCTTTCTTTTAAGGTTTTGGAAACCATGTTGCTAATATAGAGTTGTTGACCCACTCTTAGATGACTTTAATTTGATCTTGAGTTGTTTCATTGTGTTGAGACTTGAATTGGATGGAAGAATGATGATTGAAATAATTGATTTGACCAATTTGGTCTAATTTGTCCAATTTGATGAAATTGAAAAATTAGGGTTCATGACCAATTCCAAATTTGGGGCTTTTCATATATGTTTTGTATTTGGATGTTTATATGATGCATATAAAGTTTCATGTTGATTGGATTACATCTTGATGTGTTTTGAAGCATGAAATGACAAAGTGCACAATTTGGAACCTTGGTGAGGCTCTCGGCCAAATGAAAAAAATTGGGGATTTTGTTGCTTTTGGTGTTTTGATGTTTTGAACATGCTAAGTTCATCTTAGAAATGATTTAGAATCATTCAAAATTGATTTGATCAATTTCGGACTAAAATGGAAAAAAAATTCCAAGTAAGGGTAATTTGGTAAATTCACTTAAATATGATTTATTGAATTTTATTTCATAATTTGATTATTGGAATATTAAATAAATATGTTTATTTAATTAATCCGAGAAAAATTTTTGAAATCGGAAAATATGATTTTCCACCGCTTCCGCTGCGTTACCGGATTCTGCCCCTAAAAACCCCTACAAAATGGTATCAGAGCGAGTCTGATTCTAGGCCCCATAAAATGATTAGCTTTAATTAAATCAATGTTTAATCATGTTTTCTTGACTTTATACATGCTTATTATAATCTAATTTGGTTAGATTTAGGGTGTATGACACTTAGCGGAAAATCCCTAATTAATAAGGTTTTAATGTAATTATGTATTTGATGCATGTTATGTGGTTCGTCTTGTCAATACGGTTTATGAATACTTCTCTGTGACTACATCCGAGACCGTGCTTCTGCTGTGATGGTGTAGCCGATAGAGATTTATTTATACCGGATGTATATCAGATACTAGGTAAATTCAAGTAAAAGCGGAATTCTAAACGTGCCCTAGCTGTCAGGATTACGTAAGTAACTTGAGTTTATCATTGACGAGTTTAACCTTGGTACGTCTCCTTGTGGGCTCGCCTTCGCAGCGACAACGAGAAACGACCAGGACCGGAAACCCAGGAGTCACTATTGAGTGATTGACAAATGAGTTGTCTACCTGATGAATATACGTAGGCGATACCGTGCCTCTGCTGTGAGCTGAAATATATTCACGGGATCCACTTTTCACTATTTGTATTTAATTTAAATATTAAATCTTTGTATTCTGTTTGGGGACTACAATATTGTATGATTTAGTGGGAATGGCATTTTTAGATTAAAAATCCATGATCTAGTTTATGCTTTTGATATTATATGAAACTGCTTATTTTCTGCTAACCATTTTTCGTGATCTATATGATAGATTGATGATGGCGGCACAATCCATAAATAAATTTGCGCGTATGCTTTATGCGAACAAACTGAAAGGCGTTGAGAACTTCGCTGACTAGGAATTGGATTTTAAGATTGTCCTCGATTCCGAAAAGCTGGGATATGTTCTTGAGGGTCCGTTGCCCCTTGTTGTGGGAGCGGATGCTTCGGAGGAGGAACGCCAAGTTTTTGAAACTTGGAAGGATGATGATTTAAGGGTTAAATCATACATCCTTAGTTCACTGTCTCCGAAACTCAAGCAACAGTACTATGGTATGCTAGATTCTTATAGTATGATGACGCGATTGAGACAATCGTTTGAGAACCAAGAACAAGTGATTGTTCACAAAGTCGCCATGGAACTGTTCCATGTGCGTCTGGATGAGGGGCAAAATGTTAGCCCACATGTTCTTCAGATGATCGATTTGATCGATCAATTGAGGCAACATAATCTCATCTTGAATGACGTTCTCGGTAGGAGTGTCATTCTTGGTTAACTTCCAACTTCATTTTGCCAGTTCGTGATGTACTTCAACATGAACGGACTGTCTGTACCTACCAGGATCTACATAGGATGTTGCTCACGGCAGAAGAGGATCTTAAAAAGGGAGTACCGACTCGCCCACCTAGATCTACTTCTCTCTCTGCTTCTTTCCAAGGATGGTCCAAGGGAAAGAAGAAGAAAGGGAAGAAGAAGAAGGCTTTCGGTCCTCAATAGCAGGCGAAGATAGCTAAGCCCAAGAGGGCTTCTGAAGACAAATGCCACCACTGCGGCAAAGTCGGGCATTGGAAAAAACTGTCCTGATTACATCGCCCAGCTGAGGAGAGATAGAGCATCTACTTCAGGTACATTTATTTTTCCAGTTATTGATTTATCTTTGGCTTGTGAAACCGTTACATCCAACTGGATTTTAGATTCTGCTTGTCCCATTCACATTTGCAATTCGTTGCAAGTGCTGAAGGAAAGTAGAAGGCTGAAGCCCGGGGAGATGCAGTTGCGGTTCAGGAGTGGAGACTCTTTGGATGCAGTTGCAGTGGGAGTATGCGAGATCTCATTGCCGAATGGGATACTTTTGTTAAATGAATGCCATTTTGTACCTGGATGGGTAGCTAATATATATCACTTTTGTATTGGATACAGAAGGCTTTTGTATTAATATTAAGAACAGTTCTTTATATTTATATGATAGTAATAATATTCAGATCCTTTGTTGTCCAAACCTGCATGGTCATTATACATTGCAAACTTCAAAAGATATATTAAATACTGGAGTTAATAAATGTAGTTTACTTGTAATTAATAATACTGAACTTTGGCATATGAGACTTGGTCACATCGGCGTTCAACGCCTTACCCAATTGGTTAGGAATGGTTTGATACCAGATCTTACCATTGAATCCTATCCAACTTGTGAATCCTGTATTCAGGGTAAAATGACCAAAGCCCCATTTTCTGGTGTTGGACATCGTGCCATTAACTTACTGGAACTCGTACATTCTGATGTATGTGGTCCACTAAGTCAAACTACTCACAGTGGTTATTCGTACTCCGTTACCTTTACCGATGATCTGTCACGGTACGGTTATGTCTATTTGATGCGACATAAATCGGAAACCTTGAAAAGTTCAAAGAGTTCCGAAATGAAGTAGAAAAACAACTGGTAAGTATATTAAATGCCTTCGATCAGATCGATGCGGCGAATATATGAGTGGTGAGTTCATGGATTATATGAATGAGAATGGGATTCTCGCTCAATATACTCCTCCAGGTACCCCACAGCACATTGGAGTATCTGAGAGGAGAAATCGGACTTTATTGGATATGGTCCGATCAATGTTGAGTTTCACAGATTTGCCCTATTACTTATGGGCTACTCTCTCTTAACAGCCGCACATCTTTTGAATAAGATTCCTTCAAAGGTCGTTCCTACGACACCGTATGAGATATGGTTCGGTAGGAGACCAAATCTTAATTATATTAAGGTTTGGGGTTGTCCTGCCTATGTCAGGGTGACTCAGCAAGATAAGCTTTCGCATCGAGGGTAAAAGTTTAGGTTTGTCGGATATCCTTCGAATACGAGGGGATATCTTTTCTATGATACCGAGCATCGAAATGTGTTCGTAGCTCGCTTCGCAAAATTTCTAGAAGTAGAATTTTTGTCAGAAGGTGGTAATCATAGACAGGTTGAGCTTGATGAAGTCCAACCTGAAAACAACGAACCAACGGAGGAACCTGAAGTTCAAGTAGATGAAGGACCTTCAACACACCACTCCGTAGGTCGGAAAGGGTATCTAGACCTCCTGAACGCTTGTATTTGATACAAGAAAAGAGTCTGGATGTTCTCTTAGTTGAAGAGACAGATCCTTTCACCTATAGAGAATCGATGTTGGACATCGACTCCGTGAAATGGCAAAGTGCCATGAAATCCGAGATAGACTCAATGCATGAGAATCAAGTTTGGGACTTGGTTCCACTTCCCGAAGGAATTGTTCCTATCGGTTGTAAATGGGTTTACAAGAGGAAGCGAGGGTCTGACGGTAAGGTTGAAACTTACAAGGCCCGACTGGTAGCAAAAGGTTACACGCAGCGACCTGGCGTCGACTATGATGAAACTTTTTCACCAGTAGCAATGCTTAAGTCTATTCGGATTTTGCTTTCTATAACTGCGTATCATGACTACGAGATTTGGCAAATGGATGTCAAAACGGCTTTTCTAAATGGATTTCTTGATGAAGAAATCTATATGGAACACCCGGAAGGTTTCGCGTCCAGCGAAACCTCGGGTATGGTATATAAGCTTAAGAAGTCCATTTATGGACTTAAACAAGCTTCACGAAGTTGGAATCTTCGATTCGACGAGATTATTAGATCGTCTGGTTTTCTCAAGAATTCGGAAGAATCCTGTGTGTATCAGAAGGCCAGTGGGAGCATGGTCATATTTTTAGTCCTATATGTTGATGACATCCTAATCATTGGGAATGATTTAGGTATGTTACAAAGCGTCAAAGCGTATCTCTGTAAGAATTTCTCCATGAAGGACCTGGGAGAGCTTCTTTTGTTTTAGGGATAAAACTCTATAGAGATAGACAAATGAGGCTGATTGGGTTATCCCAATCAACATACATAGATAAGATCTTAGAGCGGTATAGTTTTGGTAACTGTAAGACAGTAAACATACCGTTCAGACATGGGATTCATCTTTCTAAGAAGATGTGTCCATAAACAGAAGATGAGAAGGTTAGAATGTCTACCCAACCTTATGCTTTGTGTTTGGGTAGCATAATGTATGCCATGTTATGTACGAGGACTGATATCAGTTTCGCTGTTAGCGTAACTAGTCGATATCAGTCCAATCCAGGTAATGACCATTGGATGGCCATTAAACATATCCTAAAGTATCTTAAAGGTACCAAGGATAAGTTAATAATTTATGGAGGAAACTAACTGCAGGTTAATGGGTATACAGACTCTGATTTCCAATCGGATCCCGATGATAGAAAGTCTACATCTGGATTTGTCTTTACCCTCAACGGAGGTGCAGTTTGTTGGAAGAGTTCCAAACAGGGATCGACAGCAGATTCCACCACTGAGGTGGAATATATTGTAGCTTCTGAAGCTGCAAAAGAGGCTGTGTGGATAAAGAACTTTATCACAGAATTAGGAGTTGTCCCAAGTATCGAGAATGCGATTCCGTTATACTGTGATAATACTGGAGCCATTGCGCAAGCAAAGGAACCGAGGGCGCATCAGAAGTCGAAGCATGTGGAACGCAAGTACCACATCATCGAGAGATCGTGACGAGAGGGGATATTGTCGTGTGCAAGGTACCGAGTGAAGATAATGTAGCAGACCCGCTGACGAAGGCCATACCTCCGAAGCTGTTTGATAAACACGTGGAGTCTATGGGTATTAGATACAATCGATATTGGCACTAGAGCAAGTGGGAGAATTTGTTGGGGTTGGTGCTCAGAGCGCCAATTCCCGGTTGTATTTCTTTTGAATACTTCTGTAAAACATTATTATTATGAAAAATATATGCAGTTTCTATAATATAATCTATCTTATTAAATGGTAAAGATGTAATGACCTTAGAATGATTAGTCATGGTACGTTGCAAAAGTGTCGCAACTGACATTGAGTAGTATCATGATGTTGTCATTCTCAGATTGTTCTGGTCAAGGTTTACACTACTTGGTCAGTATAGTAAACCCGTTGAGACCAGTACATGTCGTATACTGGAATATATGATTCCAATGGTTTCTCAATGAACCATTAGTCTTGGAGACTAGTATAGACGTGTAGGTGTTTATAGCGGATAAACACTGACGACTCACCGAAGATTCTTAATGGATGGTACACCAGCGTCAATAAGAATCTTCTCGGGTTGAGTAGCACTTGTGATTCTTAGACTTGAGATGCCATTGTGGGCACATGAGACATCTTCTACACTTAGATGGTAGTCATGTCGCCGATCTATTTAGATCATACCTCCGCCTGTTCGTTGGGTGTAGACAGATCCTCAGGGTGTCCTATGTGTATCAAGATAGGATCCGTCAGTTCTGTGTATCAGAGCATAGGTAGTCCATATAATTAGCAATCTGATAAAACCATGGGCCCGTGGTAAATTTTAGAAGCCAG
The DNA here is from genome assembly GCA_019454045.1 of Zanthoxylum bungeanum. Lineage (NCBI taxonomy): Eukaryota > Viridiplantae > Streptophyta > Magnoliopsida > Sapindales > Rutaceae > Zanthoxylum > Zanthoxylum bungeanum. The sequence continues at coordinate 201,024 of SKCR01038115.1, forward strand.
TTCTAAACATTCTTTTAGAGATTGCTAATTGAATAGTCGACTGGATATCCCCGTAGAGATTTGACGTTTACATCTATATCTCTGGGATTTATCCGGATACTTGTGACGGAGGAATTATACATTTGCCATGACCTCGACCTGTATGGTTCAGCGAGATTATCCGTGATCGTCATAATCTACGGGTGGATAGATTACGAAATTAGATTTCGTGACGGATATACGTGAATCTAGAGAGTCTCAATAATGAAACATACTCGTAGAGCACTAGAGCAACATTAATAAATAATATTGATTATTTATAAATTCGTTTAAAGGTTAAACGAAAATACATGCTAAAGGGACCCGATAGTCATTTGCTTAATTATTGTGTATTTACATTAATACTTGATTAATTTAAATACACATTAATTAATAGTCAAATTGATATATTTGACTTATATCCTAAATGAATATATGTTTTTGATATTTAATGTAAATATTATACATATATTTAATATATTTGTATTTGATTAATTAATTAATTATTTAATTGTTAAATGATTAAATTAATTAAAATATAAATATCTTACATTAGGATATTTGATTTAAATGATTATGTTGCCTTTGTTGACTTTATATAAATATCATTAAAGTGTTTTTAGATATTTATGCAAGTTGATTTAATGAAATTGAAATGAAATTAAAACAAAATTTACTTATTATTTTCATTTGATGAATTCGGCCAAGGCCATTTTGTAATGAGTATATATTGTTTTGTTTTTCATTTACACTTTAACCTAATACACTTTACAAAAAAAAACTCCATTGAAGAAACAAAAAGAAGCTTGTGAAAAGAAAAGAAAATCAAAGAAAGCTTGGATTTTTAGTAAGTTTCTTCAACTTACTATTAGAAGGGAAAATGTTCCTTAGGATCTAGGTTTTAACATATGATGTTCTTAGGTTATTTCTTTCTTTATTCCTGTGTTTTTTTTTGTGGAAGTTTTGATGGAAGTGTTGAGCATGTGTGATGAAAGAAGATTGTGACTATTGTAGTTATAACCTTTCTTTTAAGGTTCGGAAACCATGTTGCTAATCTAGAGTTGTTGATGTTGGAGTTAAATCATGTCCCAAAGATCACAAATCATGCATAAAAAAAAAAAACCACATATGAACACATCAAAGGAGGGTGCGGAATCAACTCACATTGAATTCGGTTTTGATGTTTGAAGAACAAGGTGCGATTTTGTCCCCTCCAAGCTCACGGCAAGTGGCTTCTCCTTGCAGTGGGCTGTGCGATTTTGCTCCTCCTTGAAGCTCCAAGAATCGGCCATTGATGACCTCCATTGAAGCTCAAGCTTCAAGCTTCCATGCTCACAAACTCACTTCCTATCACCTATGTATCACTCCTAGAGTGTGCTAGCACAAGATTTAGCAACAAAAAGGTCATCTTGCTTCTCATTTGCTCGGCAGAAAACGCAAACAGAAGAAGAAGAGACTGATGCCTGAATCGTGAAGGAGAGAAGAGAGGGAGATGAAGAAACCGTATGCCTTGCATGGAGAGAGAGAAAATGATAAGTTTAATATTTTTAATTTTATTTTCAAAAAACAAAATAAATATATAAATCATTATCAAATTTTAAAAGTAAAAAGCAAAAGTCTAATAATGCTTTCTACTTTTCACACATCATATCTACTTTACTACTTTAAGTCACATCACATCTATTCACTTTAATAAAGTGACATATTGTCAAGTCATATCACTCAAAGTGACAATTGATTTGACGATTGACGCGACTAACGATTTGACGCTTGATGTGACTCGCGTGCCGCGTTCGAATTCGAAATGCGAATGCGCTCGCAATCACTCTCGGGCTCGGGTTCGCTAATTCCAAATTAACGAATTTTCCGTCGCGTCGTAATTAAGTGATTACGCCTAGCGAATTCACTATTCACGTCGCTAACGAATTAATTCTAAATTAATTCGTTCGCCCGAATTAAAATCTAATTTTAATTCCGCGTCAAAATCCAATTTCTAATAATATATCGAATATATATTTTATCGATTAATTCCAAATTAATCGTTCTCTCTCTTTTATTAATATTTTATCCCAGATAAAATATCTCCGCAATTAATCCCAGATTAATTTTCTCTCTCATCGAATTAATCCCAGATTAATTCTATCTCTCTCTTCTAATTAATCCCAGATTAATTAAAGTGCGAGTAATACGTCATCGATGAATCTTCGGGAACCGACCCATGAGATCTCCGGATATGTTGGCAGTAAATACGGTCGTCGGACTATCCGAACACGTAAGTACCCCGTACTACGTTTATACCGATTTACAAGACAAGGTTAGCCTCTAGCAAAACGCCATGCCTACCCAATTCTCCAGAAATATTCTTACAGGAATATATAGATCTGTATCAAGCGTAGTATACCGTAGTATTGTGTATATCGGCCCAGTATCGGATAATCACGTGCTAGGGCTGGGGCTGGATAAGTGTCTGCCCCGTCCGAAACACATGTCGGATGTCTGGTAACATAGTCTCTATAATCGGATATACATGACCTGGTCACAATATCCCGATTGGTTGCGCAACACTCAAGAGCACTAGTACCGTATCCTGCGTGACATCATCTCCAAATGACTGAAGTGACACTTCCATCTTGACATCACACCCAATACACTACGACTCTCTGATAAACCCAGAAGTGGTGTACACAGAACCGGTTAAAGCCCCTTACCACCAAGACCAAAGTTTATCGATTATCGTAAGTATTAGCGATGCAAGTCTCAGGTTAAGACTATACACACCTACCTCGATTTCGGCCTCCCATAGACACATAGTCATAATACCAATGGGATTCCGAGGGGTCTATCCAGAGCGAAGCTGTTTCCCGTACCATCGGTGAAACACGACCTCCTATCGCACTTGCATAAGTATCCAATACTTATATATATGAGAACTATGCCGTTGTGCCCTCACAAACGCGCAAGTGCAATACTAGCCTATTCCGCATTATCGATGTCCAGTCTCGATAATACTACGGCTAGGGATATTTAATGATTAAACCTTCGGGGACTGATACTGTCTCATATCATTCTCAGTCTAGGTACTAATCATAGGGACCTCTCTTCATTTATATATCTATGGTGATCTAATCACAAATGATGAGAGTGCAATTTCCTTATTACATAGTTAATTTGTACAACAACACCATGATCTGTACAAATAGTGACGCTATGGGTCATTTATCCAACAATCTCCCACTTGGCACATAGCCAGTCACTCGAGTGTCTAACACCCGAACTATGTACAATTCGCTCAAATTGCTGAGGAAAGGTTTTCGTCAGCGGATTTGCTTAATTATCGTCTGACGCGATTTACACGATCATCACATCGCCACGATGTATGATCCGAACGAATCAGATGATATAGAAGTATATATCTGGATCGTCGATGAGACCTTTAATTCTTTAGCCTATGCTGACGCCTAGCTCAGCTGCTAACAGAACTATATCTAATCTAATTAGATATATTATCGATCCAAATGGCTTCTATTGCTGCCTCAGCTGCAGCAATGATCCGCATTTGTTGTTAATTCGGCAACAGTTATCTTGCTCGGAAGATTTCCAGCTTACTGTCCCAGTGTTCAATCTTTATAGTACCGCAGTATTTACCGGTTTGGAAACTTGCAGCAGTGATCCCAGTCACTTCAAGTTCTCCATCTCCATAGTTTAAGACAACATCTTTAGTTCTCTCAGATACTAACAGATGTTCTTAATCTTCAATCCAGTGACTATCACTTGGATTGACCCGATTGTGACTCCATATGCTCAAAGCGTATGAGACACCAATACAAGTACATTTTAAATGTACAATTTCTCAGAGAGTGTTACCAACTCCAAATCTAGCCCAGTAGATCTTTATTCCTTGAATAAAGGTTGTTACTCCCCAGAATTCTACGGAGAATTTCTTATGAAAGCCAAGCTTTCACCGATTGTTTTATGGGAATTTCATTGTCAGTGCTCCCTCTCCCACTAGCCTCCTTATACACACAGAATTATTTCGTTTTGAGTCAAATCATAAACTATTATGATTATTTCAAAACGTCAGTTCCAAGAACCCTATGCTTGCTTCAATCCAAACATGGATTGAATAATCCGCAAACCTTGTTTGTCGGTTATACAAAATCGTCAGAATGTTGTAAACATTCTCCAAAAGGTTTCCTTTTCAGGAAAGCTTTTGATTTTTTATAACTGACATATTTCACAAATGAAATATACAGTTATCAACAAGCATCTTCAAAATGGATTTACCATGGCAACAGGTAAAAGGTTGAACCGTTATTAACACAATGTTGATAACGATACCTTTCCGTCAAAAGCCCAGCTTTGTACGTTGGTATGTTGCCTACCATGTATGTCTTCCTTGAAGACGTTTAATGTACCATAGGCACAATGCCTCGTGGTACAACAACTAGTATCCAAAATAGTTGTTAAACATGGAATCCATTTTCGATTCATGGCACTTTGCCATAATAGGGAGTCGATACCTTGTATCACTACCTCATACATAATCAGTTGGTGTACCTTAAAAGATTAAGATCTTTATGAGGTGAGATCAGAAACCCATACCCCAGGTTGTTTTCTGACTCTCTCTGATCTACGCGGTTTCTTGTGTTTTTGAAGATTAATGGTATAGTTTATCATAGATGAACTTTTTGTGTTCCATTATGGACTTCGTGCCTTGAATAGTATTACTCCGATTTTCATCGAGTATCACTATCCTCCCACTGACCACTGCATATCGGTATTCCTCTCAGGAAAACCGCATGCCATGGTGAGCAACAATCACATTGTTCTCATGTGGGATTTATAAGTACTATACTTATGGTTTCCCTTAGGATAACCTATATTGGCACTAATCCAATTTGGGTTCTTAGTTTGGTATCATCCAAACTTTATGCCTGGCATACCCAAATTATCAGGAATGAGAAACCTCGTTTCTTTCCTGTTCACATCCTATATGATATCTGTCAAACAGATTAATATGGACCTTATTCTAAATAAGTTTTGCACTGTTAATACATATCCTGTTTGAAGGAAATGATAGCTCAGAGCGACTCGTGATAAACCTTATCATGTCCAACAAAATTCGGTTTTTGTTCGGACACACCGTCTAACTGACATGTCTCGTTTAATTGTGTCCTAGACAACAATACCATAAATAAGTCTCTATTGATCAAATCAATTTGAGCTATTTGTTTGTCATTTATATGTTTGAGATTTTTATTTATATTCAAAATATAAATTATGTTATTTACATCTAATGTATTTATCTCAGTATCATCTTATATAATAAAACACTCAGTGTTCTATAATATAAAGGTTTTATCCGCAACGGATTAAACACTGATAAAGAGATAATGTCTCTAGTCAAACTAGTTACATTATAACAGTTCCTAATTTAAGTACACACCCCAGGTTAGTTCCTAAACTTAGGTATCTACGGTCGAAACAGCGACTTTCGTCCCGTTTCCGATTCGCAGAGGAATCTCAGCTTGAAGTCAGTATCCTGCTCAAAGCAGATTCTGAATATCAATACATATATATTATGTACCACACTAAGTATTTAAAATCTAATTTCAATACTAGCTGTGAACATAACTAAGACAAATATTTTTAAAGTTAGAGCCTCGCCCTTTCTTTAATTCCTTCGTGTCTTCCATATCCAAATGGTAGTCACTTTGGGATATGTCAATTATCCTTTTCAATATTTTAGGAACCTTAGGCCAAGCCTTGGGTTTTGGAATATCGAAACGATGTGCACCTCGTGCAACATGCCCAATTGCAAACTTTGACTTTTCTCCACTAGAATAGTCAATTAATTCTCCAAGAATTATTAATTGCAATTTTAATACTTTTAAATCTAAAGATAGATTTATTATAAGTATATTAATTAAGCATTAAAGTCATCATCACATAAATCTTCCAAAGATTTTATGCTCTACTTATCTTGCTTAATTTTGGGCTTAAGGTATAATAAGTTATTTTATCAAATAAAGTAACCTATTATATATTCCCAATTTGAAAATTAAATCATTTAAAATATTTTAATCCTAGATTATATTTTAAATATCCAACTTTTCAATTTTATCTTGATTACAATAGTCCAACTATTTAATCAACGATTAGTGGTACTTTATATATTATAATGATTATAATAGTCCAACTATATAATCAAATATAATCCAAATTAATTAACCTCAATTACATTGATTACTATAATCCAATTATAAAATCAACTGTAAGTTGAAATTAATTAATTCAAATATATTGATTAATATAATCCAATTATATATAATCAAGTATAATACAGTCCAACTGTTTATTAAAACAACAATTTAAATATTAGTCTAACTAACATTTAATCTAATGACGAAATAATTTAAATGAGCGCATATGGCGAGTAATTGAACGAATATTGCAAATTCAATTCTTGCCTCCCACTATTTTTCGTCGAGCCTCTAACCCTCTGTCGAGTACTCGGGAAACCGTGTTTCCTAGTGGGCTAGGATCCCGTTAAATATCACACAATCTTGACTTTGGCCAACAAATTGTATGATAATTAACTAGGTAGATCTCGAAGATCAATTGGATCTCATCCAACTCCTAGATCCAGTAGGTGGACATCCAAGTCCCAAACATATATCTTATATATGCCTATACATCGAATGTATACCCTAACCTATTTCCTCTGAATCAACTAGGCCTTGGCTTTGGCACAACAAACCTAATGATTCCAGTCAAGCGCGGACCCATTGACATGGAAGCTTCGTAATCAATGTCAATGGACAAGAAGTGGTCTTGACTTTGGCCAACAAACCACAACTTGGACACGACACCGATATGGAACAAAGCCTCGTGATTAAAACACATCTTTGATGGACAAGGGCTTGACTTTGGCCAACAACCCCTGCCAATCTCGGATCTTGAGTAAGAATCACTCAATGGAAGGAAAAACGCATGATATTTAACGATGGTTTTTCTCGTGCAAATTGGCTACCAATTTAATTATCTTTGTTAAGGTCTCATCATCATACACCCTTAAGCATGCATTCTAACACATAATAAAGCGAGTATGAAATAAAATAAATGATATGCGGATGGATATTTTACATTGATCCTAGATCAAATCTCTCACTTTCTCTCTCCCGCTAGCACTGTATTACTTCTACCCCTACCTACACTACTACACTTTCTAAAGAAACCTTTTTACATGGAGGGGAATAGGTGAGAAGAGAATACAAAGAAATAGGAGATAAGGCTGGACACGCAGGTCCAATTTAATAAATCAAATTTATTACAATTTCCAAAATCGCTCAACCCTTAATATCCATCCGATATACATTATTCAAAACATCATACCATGTATTCATACAAGCATGTTATCAATCAATCAATCAAAAATTAATTAATCTTGAATATTAGTGATCATCCAATGTTCAAACAAAGATTTGATTTTTGTTCGAGTCAAACTCGTTTTGCGAACACGTACTCAAAGTACAATTTCTACGAATTAAATTAAATTACATAATTAATCCAATTTAATACGTATTTAATTCTAATTCATTATTAATTCCAATTAAATATTACAATTATTACAACCTTTATTAACGAACCTTTACTTTAAATTCCAAATTTAATCGAACGGGTCTCAAAGCCCGACTAACATCTAATGTTTATTTAATTAAAGTCCAATGGGCTTTAAATTAATTTCTATAGGCGTGGACTTTTGGTTAACTCGGATCAAACCGAACAACCAAAATCCAATCCGGGAGTTACCCTATAAGCCTTCAAATTAATTTTGGCCCATTAGGCCCAATTAAATAATTAAGGTCCATTAAGTCATAATTGGACCTTTTGGATTCGGTTTTGGGCCTAATTGGATCCAACCAATTTTGCCTAAACCCAACTTTGTTACAACAAAGCCCAAAAGCCCAATTACAACCTAACAAGCCCAATTTCCAAAATTAAGCCCAAATTAATTAACTTATAAAATTCCAAATTTCACAATTAATTAACCTAAGTGTAATACACAATCAATTACCCAATTAACATTTCTAAAATATCAATTAGCCTAATTAATCATGCACTTTAACAACCAAATAGTGTCCAACACAATTCAATCAAAATCAAACCCAATTAACATGCTTTCAAGTCTCGGCAATTAGGGGTTTTTAAATTCGATTCGGTTTCAATCCAATTGAGTCCACAATCTTTATTTTCCAAATCAATTCAATTCATCGAATGAATTAAAACAACAAAATCACAAAGAATTTCATGTTCTTTAAAATCGGCCAAGCCACTTTAAAAGGGAAAAATGTTCCAAATCAAAATTCAATCCAATTGAACTTCAAAACAACATTAACCAATTGTTTTAAGTCATCCAATGATCAAACAAAACAAAATTACCAAGACATTAGGTTCTTCCAATTTTCGGCCAAGCTTCCAATTTGGGGAAAATTGAATCCAATCCAATTTCATGAAATTGATCACACACAATCTCAATTAAACATGTTCTAAGCATACTTAAACATCCAATTCAATTAAACATGCTTAAACACATTTTGCCCAATTTCAAGTTTCAAATTCAACCTAAGAATTGGGGAAAATTGATCTAATCCAATTTTCTTGAAATTGATCATGCACAACTTCAATTCAACCTCATTCAACTCATTCAAGCATAATGCATCAAACAATTCACACCAAATCATGCCTAAATCGAGTTTACCCAAATTAAAGTTTTGACCAAAATTGCAAATTGGGGAAAATCAATCCAATCATTTTTTGTCAAATTGATTACATATATCTCAAATTAGATCATATATAAGCATTATTGAACAATCAATTTGTCATAATCAAGCCAAAATCAAAAAGCCCCCAATTACTCAAGAACCCTAATTTCGGTTTTCATGCATCAATGGCTCTAGATACCATTGTTGGTTTTCAGTTAATGCAAAGATCCAAATCATGATATAAAAACCACATATGAACACATGCATAAAGAAAAAACATATGAACACATTCAAAGGAAGAGTGCTGATTCTCACAAGATCACATGCAATGGTTTTTGATGTTTGATGAAGAACAGTGTTTTTGTCCCCTCCAAGCTCACGGCATGGCTTCTCCTTGCAGTGGGCTGTGCGATTTTGCTCCTCCTTGAAGCTCCAAGAATCGGCCATTGATGACCTCCATTGAAGCTCAAAGCTTCAAGCTTCCATGCTCACAAACTCACTTCCCTATCACCTATGTATCACTCCTAGAGTGTGCTAGCACAAGATTTAGCAACAAAAAGGTCATCTTGCTTCTCCATTTGCTCGGCAGAAAACGCAACAAGAAGAAGAAGAAGACTGATGCCTGAATCGTGAAGGAGAGAAAGAGAGGGAGATGAAGAAACCGTATGCCTTGCATGTGAGAGAGAGAAAATGATAAGTTTTATATATTTTTAATTTTATTTTCAAAAAACAAAATAATATATAAATCATTATCAAATATTTTAAAAGTAAAAAGCAAAAGTCTAATAATGCTTTTCTACTTTTCACACATCATATCTACTTTACTACTTTAAGTCACATCACATCTATTCACTTAATAAAGTGACATATTGTCAAGTCATATCACTCAAAGTGACAATTGATTTGACGATTGACGCGACTAACTGATTTGACGCTTGATGTGACTCGCGTGCCGCGTTCGAATTCGAAATGCGAATGCGCTCGCAATCACTCTCGGGCTCGGGTTCGCTAATTCCAAATTAACGAATTTTTCCGTCGCGTCGTAATTAAGTGATTACGCCTAGCGAATTCACTATTCACGTCGCTAACGAATTAATTCTAAATTAATTCGTTCGCCCGAATTAAAATCTAATTTTAATTCCGCGTCAAAATCCAATTTCTAATAATATATCGAATATATTATTTTATCGATTAATTCCAAATTAATCGTTCTCTCTCTTTTATTAATATTTTATCCCAGATAAAATATCTCCGCAATTAATCCCAGATTAATTTTCTCTCTCATCGAATTAATCCCAGATTAATTCTATCTCTCTCTTCTAATTAATCCCAGATTAATTAAAGTGCGAGTAATACGTCATCGGTGAATCTTCGGGAACCGACCCATGAGATCTCCGGATATGTTGGCAGTAAATACGGTCGTCGGACTATCCGAACACGTAAGTACCTCGTACTACGTTTATACCGATTTACAAGACAAGGTTAGCCTCTAGCAAACGCCATGCCTACCCAATTCTCCAGAAATATTCTTACAGGAATATATAGATCTGTATCAAGCGTAGTATACCGTAGTATTGTGTATATCGGCCCAGTATCGGATAATCACGTGCTAGGGCTGGGGCTGGATAAGTGTCTGCCCCGTCCGAACACATGTCGGATTCTGTAACATAGTCTCTATAATCGGATATACATGACCTGGTCACAATATCCCGATTGGTTGCGCAACACTCAAGAGCACTAGTACCGTATCCTGCGTGACATCATCTCCAAATGACTGAAGTGACACTTCCATCTGACATCACACCCAATACACTACGACTCTCTGATAAACCCAGAAGTGGTGTACACAGAACCGGTTAAAGCCCCTTACCACCAAGACCAAAGTTTATCGATTATCGTAAGTATTAGCGATGCAAGTCTCAGGTTAAGACTATACACACCTACCTCGATTTCGGCCTCCCATAGACACATAGTCATAATACCAATGGGATTCCGAGGGGTCTATCCAGAGCGAAGCTGTTTCCCGTACCATCGGTGAAACACGACCTCCTATCGCACTTGCATGTATCCAATACTTAATATATGAGAACTATGCCGTTGTGCCCTCACAAACGCGCACAAGTGCAATACTAGCCTATTCCGCATTATCGATGTCCAGTCTCGATAATACTACGGCTAGGGATATTTAATGATTAAACCTTCGGGGCTGATACTGTCTCATATCATTCTCAGTCTAGGTACTAATCATAGGGACCTCTCTTCATTTATATATCTATGGTGATCTAATCACAAATGATGAGAGTGCAATTTCCTTATACATATTTAATTTGTACACAACACACCATGATCTGTACAAATAGTGACGCTATGGGTCTATTATCCAACAGTTGACCCACCCTTAGATGACCTAGATTTGATCTTGAGTTGTTTCATTGTGTTGAGACTTGGATTAGATGGAAGAATGATGATTGAAATAATTGATTTAACCAATTTGGTCTAATTTGTCCAATTTGATGAAATTGAAAAATTAGGGTTCATGACCAATTCCAAATTTGGGGATTTTCATATATGTTGTGTATTTGGATGTGTATATGATGCATATAAAGTTTCATGTTGATTGGATTACATCTTGATGTGTTTTGAAGCATGAAATGACAAAGTGCACAATTTGGAACCTTGGTGAGGCTCTCGGCCAAATGAAGAAAATTGGGGATTTTGTTGCTTTTGGTGTTTTGATGTTTTGAACATGCTAAGTTCATCTTAGAAATGATTTAGAATCATTCAAAATTGATTTGATCAATTTCGGACTAAAATGGACAAAAATAACAAGTAAGGGTAATTTGGTAAATTCACTTAAATATGATTTATTGAATTTTATTTCATAATTTGATTATTGGAATTTAAATAAATATGTTTATTTAATTAATCCGAGAAAAAGTTTTGAAATCGGAAAATACGATTTTCCACCGCTTCCGCTGCGTTACCATATTCTGCCCCTAAAAACCCCTGCACAAACACAATATGGCATTAATCCTTTTAATTTTGTAACACTTTGGATTTATGGAAAGTTATTTTTCTGTTACAAAATTAATGAAAATAAATGAGATTTATTCCTATTTTATTATGCCATTGCCGATTTTTACAAGAGGAAGAGGGAAAGGTTTTGTTATTTTTTGGATACAATTAAAACTAAGTATAAAAAGATTTTATTTTTATTTTTGCTAAATTGGAATGATTCTAACCCTAGGCACCTTTTGATCTTCTTCCAAATCCTCTCAATTGTTGAGAAAGAAAAAGAAGAACATAAGAAGAACAAAAATCCAAATACAAAAGTTGTTGTGTGACTTAATCACTAAATAGTTTAGGGATTATTTTGTGAGTCTTGCCCACACAAGTTTCCGTTGGTAACGAGACATAACTCAGAAGAATTTATGGTGTCGAACGTTTCTTCATCTTCATCTTATTTTCTTATTCACGTCAGTGAGGCTACAATTGCTCACTGCCGCCCTTTTGCTTGGTAAAACGGAAACCGGTTTGGTCACGTTTTAATCCAAATTTTTTAGGGACCATATAGTGGTGCTTTAGGCTGTGTTGGGGCTGTTTTCAAGTGAAAAATCAGATCCAAAACATAGCCACTGTCCACGCAATTTCAAGGATGTTTGGGAGTGTTCTGGGTGCATTTCGGGTGCTAAAATAGTCCGGTTTTGTGCTGCTATTCGAGGGCTGTTCGGGGGCTGTTTCAGGGCTGAAATTTTTCTTAAAATAGTAGCAAACCTTTTTGTACTGCTGGTTTCATTCAGCAATTAAAGGAGAAGGGTAGAAAAAAAAAAAATTCAAGTCCGATCCGTGTGCCTAAGATGTTTCCGCTGCGCGAGGAAACTGTTTCCTACACGAACCACGTTAATCCTTTATTTTCTCTATGATTATTCGTTTGCTTGCCAAGTTTGTTTTGGTTCCCAACTAACCAAACAAATTCACTATTTGGGGGAGGTTTGTTCGAGGAGTTGATTTCCTATGTTACCTTTGTAATAAAAAAAACTGTCAATAATCCTATATAGCAAGCGAGTGTGAACCTGTAGAGTCTCACAATATTAATTATACTCGTTGGGCACTGAGGTAGTAATTAATCAATCTTTAATGAGATTGGATGAATAGTAATTATAAGATAAAGTTTTAAGTTGTTGTTGTTCTTGACCATGGGTAAACTTTCTTAAGGTTTTGTTTTTCGGGCAGCCTCCAGAGCGGCAATGTTATGAGGCTATGGTCTCAGTGATGACCACTAAGATGAATGAAGGGACATCAGTCTGAGAGCATGTCTTAAAGATGATGACCTACCTCAACATGGCCGAAACTCATGATGCTCGTATTGAGAAGCATAGCCAGGTGACCATGATCATAGAAAATCTTCTGAAGATTATCCTACAGTTTAAAAGCAACTATGTTATGAACAAATTATCTTTTACTTTGACACAGCTGCTAAATGAGCTCACCCATTATGATTCCATACTGGTGTGGACCCTCGTAAGCCCAATGGAGAAGCAGATGATGCCGAATCTTCTAAATCTGCAAAGAACAAGAAGAAATGCACGGGGAAGGCTAAGGCAAAGCCTATGAAAGAAGAACAAGAAAGGCTCATAGGATGCCAAGCCCAAGGGAAAGTGTTTCCATTGCAACAAGGATGGGCACTGGAAAAGGAACTATTCTAAATGCCTTGCTGAGGTAAAAGAGAAAAAGGCCACAGGTAAATACGATTTACTTGTCTTGGAATCTCTTTTAGTGGAGGATGATAAATCTGCATGAATTGTTGATTCTAGAGCCACTAACCATGTTTGTTCTTTTTTGCAGCTACCTGATTCATGGAAAGACCTTGCTGAATGTGACTATACCATGAGGGTCTGACAGGGGATGCCGTTTCAGCAAGAGCAGTGGGAGTTTCCAGTTTATGTTTTTTCAATAATATTATTTAAATTTAAACAATGTGTTATTTATTCCTGATTCTCGCAGGAATTTGATTTTTATTTCTAAACTTTTGGATGATGGTTTTTCCATTTCATTTAATAGTAATTTGGTTATTAGTGGTAAAAGTAGATTAACTATATGCACATGAAACTCTGAAAACAATTTATATATGTTAAAGCCGTTAACACATAATTCACTGCTCAGCACTGAAATGTTTGAGGTTGAAAAACCTAAAACAAAATGGCAAAGGATTTCTCACGATGACACATATTTGTGGCATCTTATACTTGGTCATATTAGCTTTGACCGGATAGATAGGTTGATAAAGAATGGAGTTTTAAACCAGTTAAAGTTTGGAACCTCACCAATTTGTGAATCTTGTCTAGAAGGAAAGATGAATAAAAGACCTTTTACTGGAAAAGGTATAAGAGCCAATAAACAACTTAAGCTAATACATTCAGACGTTTGCAGACCGATGAATGTAAGAGCCCGAGGTGTTTATGAATACTTCGTCATATTTATTTATGATTATTCTAGATATGGTATGTTTACCTAATGCAACACAAGTCAGATACTTTTGAAAGGTTCAAAGAGTATCGTGCTGAGATTGAGAACCAATTGGTAAGATGATCAAAACTCTACGATCGGATCGTAGAGGAGAATACCTTGATAGAGATTTCGTGGAATTCTTAGTTGAGCATGGGATAGTATCCAGCTAAGAGCACTTGGAACACCACCCTAGAGTGGTGTTGTAGAGAGGAGAAATCGAACCCTGCTAGACATGATAGGATCTATGTTTAGTTATAGTTCACTACCTAGTTCATTCTGGGGGTATGCATCATTTACTTATATAGGGGTGTGCAGAACATAAGCTGAAAAATAAGACTACTAAGTTGGAACCACGTTCTCAAGTGTGCCTATTTGTAGGTTATCCTAAGGTGAATAGGGGTGGATTCTTTTATAGTCCTGAAGATAACAAGTGTCTGTGTCTACAAACACTATGTTTCAGGAGGAGAACTATATGAGGGAGTTCAAACCTCTAAGTAAGTTGTTACTCGATGAGTTACTTGTCGGTTCGACCAGCATACTATTGTCAATAATAGTTGAAAAAAAACATAACACATTCGATATATGAACATAAGATATGCAAGTTTGTCAGAATGATCTTCCACCTAGACGTAGTGGGAGAGTTGTACGACACCATGATCACTATCTAGGAGTTTGAGAGGCATAATTTATCGCTGCCAGTGATGGTGTTGATTATACATTAACCTATCGTAGTGCAATGGATGGTTATGATAAAAGATTGGCTCAAATTTATGAACCTCGAGATGGAGTTTGTGTACTCCAACTCATTCTGGCAACTTGTAAACCAACCTGGTGGGGTAAAACCCAAAGGTTGCAAGTGGATCTACAAGAGAAATAGAGGAGCAGATATGAAGGTATAGACCTTGAAAGATAGGCTAGTGGCCAAGGGTTATACCTAGAAAGAGGGAGTTGACTATGAGAAGACTTTCTCACCGATAGCCATGCTTAAATCCATTTGTACTTTTATGTCCAATGCTGTATATTATGAATATTTGGCATATGGACGTCAAGACTGCATTGTTGAATGGCAATCTTGATGAATTTATCTATATAGTGCAACCATAGGGATTCGTAACCCAAGGTCAAGAGCAAAAGGTTTGCAAACTGCAAAGGTTCATATATGGACTAAAGCAAGAATCTCGATCTTGAAACATAAGATTTGATACCACGATCAATTCTTATGATTTTTAGCAAAATGTCGATGAGCCTTAAGTATACAAGAGTGTCATTGACGGAAATGTGGTTTTTCTTATTTTATACATCGATGATATTTTACTCATTGGCAATAATGAAAATATTATTGGACGTGAAAACCTGGTAAGTTAACCAATTCCAAATGAAAGATTTAGGAGAGGCCAGTTATGTACTTGGGATCCAGATTCTTCGTGATCGTAAGAAACGAATGTTAGCTATGTCTCATGTATCGTATATCGACAAGATCCTTGTGCGATTTGGGATGCAAAATTTCAAGAAAGGTAATTTTCCTAATCGACATGGAATTCATTTGTCGAATGAACAGTCTTCTAAGATACCTCAAGGAGTTGAAGAAATGAGACATATCCCATATGCCTCAGTAGTTGAAGGTCTCATGTATGCTATGTTATGCATGAGACCGGAGATCTGTTTTACAGTGGGAGTAGTCAGTAGGTTTCAGTCTTACCCAAGATTAGATCATTGGGTGGCTGTAAAATATATTCTCAAGTATCTTAAGAGAACGAGAGATTATATACTTGTTTATTTTGGTGAGGATATGATCCTCAGGGGATATACAGACTCTGATTTTCAGAAGGATGTCGATTCTAGGAAATCAACATCTGGATCAGTGTTTACCTTAGGTGGTGGGGCCATTGTATGGGGGAGAATAAAGTAATCTTGTATTGGTGACTCCATTATGGAGGCTGAGTATGTAGCAGCTTGTGAATCAGTCTAGTTCCAAAAATTCTTAGGAGATCTAGAAGTTGTTCCAGATATGGATAAATCACTCACACTTTATTTCGATAATAGTGGTGCAGTGGTGAATTCGAAGGAACCAAGAAGCCACAATAGGGGAAAACATATAGAGAGAGAATATTATCTCATCAGGGAGATATTGTAGACATTATACATCTCTGTCATGAAGATTACATCCACAGAGAACCTGGCTGATCTGTTTACAAAGACTTTATCAGGTAAAGTGTTTAAAGGTCACCAAGATGGTCTAGAATTACGTGATATATTCCATTTGCTCTAGTGCAAGTGGAAGATTGTTGGGATATATGCCCTAGAGATTTACGTAATGTAAACGGAATTATATGTTATGAAATAAAAGGATGCAATATTCATTTATCAAAGTGTTTGTTTTATATCGCATATTGTAAATTGTCTTGTTTACCCTTGATTACTCATGTGCCTTCAGACTTAGTGTATGAATCTCATACATAAGAGGATTTAAGTCTAAAATCAGTAATCTAAAATAGTTTATAGAGAGCAAATAAAACGGGTACTTTGTTTGTGGTTTATATATCATTGCGGTGCATTCTATAGTTGTATTGCGACCTTGATCCGGGATCGTCCATATGGTGACATGAGAATGCAAGCACCTTATATGATGTGATCATATAGGAGTGGACACAGATAAAAATGAGTTTCTTATAATATCTATTATATAAAGAAATTCATTTCAATCTTCTAGATGGCCATATATGGATTGATCTGAATCCTGAGTGTACTACCAACTCTTGCATGGCAGGCTATGTCTTTTGATTTACCAAGGTGAGTTTGGTGTAGCAATCCCAACCAATAGTTGCGTACTTTGGGGACATGGTTTGGTGTGTAGCTGGGGACGTGTTACATAGATATGAAGTTCACTCCTTCTTGTGAGAAGTAGATGAGTATCTTCATTAATGGTTAATTCGGTACTTGAACGATTAGAGCGCTCAAGTCTTTCTATTACGAATAGAAAAATTAACATTCATAAAGGTTATGAATAAATTGTTCCTTAGAGAATCAATTGTACTTAAGGTAAAAATAATTAGAGGGGTATAACGGACATTATGACCCAGATTTAATTATGAGATATTCATGAAGGACCATTTTGTATGTAATGACTATATCGATGGACACCGATGTAGTTCAGCTTATTTTATCTATAAACGACAATGAGAGTGTAGCTTCGAGTTTTTAGTGGAATAATCTGAAGTTAATAATCCGGATTATTTAATAAAAGAGTTTAATTAATATTACTGGATTATTGGAGCTCGAAACTATAGGTCCATTTGGTCCCCGTGATAGCTCAATATACTGTAGCAAATTAAATATAATTGGATAGTCCAATTATATACTCATATATATATATATATATATATTATAGGATTGATAATATTTTATGTCATACATGTAACTTTATATTATATTTAATATAAGATCTTTATTAAATAAATGATTATGAGAAAATCATTTAATTTAATAAAAATAGTAACAATATTTAATATGTCATTTTAAGAAATAAATAATATTTTAAATATGATTTTAAAAATCATTTTTTCATAAATGGTAATTATCGTTTTCATTTTGTAACACATTCATAT